>WYDI02024621.1:0-13365 GCA_009867235.2 Psittacus erithacus | reverse complement strand
CATAAAAAGGACATGGAACTGTTGGAACAAGTCCAGAGGAGGGCCAGGAGGATGATCAGGGGACTGGAGCACCTCCCGTACGAAGGCAGGCTGAGAAAGTTGAGGCTATTCAGCCTGGAGAAGAGAAGGCTGTGTGGAGACCTCATAGCAGCCTTCCAGTATCTGAAAGGGGCCTATGAGGATGCTGGGGAGAGACTCTTCATTAGGGACTGTAGCTACAGGAGAAGGGGTAACAGGCTGAAACTTAAGCAGGGGAAGTTTAGATTGGATATAAGGAAGAAGTTCTTTACTGTAAGAGTGGTGAGGCACTGCAGTGGGTTGCCCAGTGATGCTGTGAATGCTCTATCCCTAGCAGTGTTCAAGGCCAGGTTGGACAGAGCCTTGGGTGGCACGGTTTAGTGGGAGGCGTCCCTGCCCATGGCAGAGTGGTTTGAACTAGATGGTCTTAAGGTCCTTTCCAACCCTAACTATTCTATGATCCTATTCTAAGCAAGTTGTCAGCAGAACTAGGACTTGGGAGAACAGCAAAACAGAGCAAATCAAAGTACAAGAAAGACTGAACATCACATTCTCTACCATATGACTCTTGCTTGAACTTGGAAAACAATTTCTGTTGTGAAACAGTAGATTTTAGAAACAACTCTTATTTTCCATTATTTGTTGTAAAGCATATAGAAGAGTATCTAAAAAGTGTATAAAGCATTATTTTAAATGTTCCTTCTCACCTGTGATGACAGACAAATCAGTAACAGGCATGTTAAAACATTATTAAAAATGTCTTGTATCAAAACTGTATTGCCAGAAATACACCAAAGTTTGCTGAGAAGCTTTGCATACAGCAGTTAAAAAAAAAATCTAATCCAGAACATATTAGAAGAGCAACTATAATGGCATGTATTATTCCTTTCACTATACCAAAATTAATTAGTGGCACTGTAAAAAATGAATTCATGATACAAATTTAAGAAGAGAGAGCACCCCCTAAGCCTTTTCCACTTGATACGAAGTTATCACTAATGTTATCACACATGCTGATTGCTGTATTCATTTTTTTCTCAATGCATGTATAAGATAGAAAACTTAATGGACTAAGAGGAAGGGAAATTGGCATTGCCAAAATTAGTGCTTTTCAGCTTTAACTTCTAACTTCCTGTCTTAGTAAGAATCTCCAAAATCTGCACAAATTTCAGTTTAAAAATGTAAATCAAACCAAATACTTTTAATTAAATGAAGCAAATGTGGCCAGAGAACCTGAAGAATACCCTATGCTCACTATATATCATTATTTTTATATATAATTATTACATCAACATTTCATTTTTAAAGATGAGCTTTCCAATGTCTGCAATTCCATCTTGAGGCAGATGATGGCTGAACAGGCAAAACCAACAGTGACACTACCAGTTCCAACAAAACCCTCTCTTGGGGCAGTTGAGTATCACATCAAGCAAGAAAACTTCTTCTGATCTATGAGTTTTTAAAACAGAGTAAGCTTTTAACAAACCACTCAAAGACATTATTTTGTTTATGAAGAAGTTACTGTCTTGTCAGATACCATATGGGGTTAATATCTTCCTCTTCTCTGGAAAACAACTGACGAAAAAGGTTAGCTACATCAAGTACCAAACGCTTAGACATAGAGTGTCAAAAAATTTTCAATTTTGATTAAAAAAACCCCTAATTTATCCAATCATTTATATTTATTTTCTGCAATACAATATTCTTTGGATGGAATTATTAAAACAGCAAGATATTTTTGCTATGTAAGTTCATCTGTTTCATATGACCAAAAAAAAAAAAATCTAAAAAAAAAAGCCAAAACACCCCACCAATTCTTGGCATTAGGTCAAAGACTTCATTGATGAATGTAAATAAGTGAAAATCATGCTATGATGACTACGGATAAAACAGTCTTCTACATTCCATTAAAAAACCTCAGATTTAAGAAATGCTAAATTGGATTTTTTACTGCGTGTCTAGCTATATACTATGTACTATCATTTGTGAGGGAAATACTAAGTAAGACAGAAACCATGGTGCCTAAACTGCGCTATCTGAAGAGCAGACAGTTTGAAATAATTGCTAGCACTCCAAAATTTGTGTACAATGTGCAAAACGTAACACTAGTTTTTTCACAATTGGAATTTCACTCCCACAGTATTTTTCCAGTTCTGTTGCAATAATTTTAACGATTTGGATCACTGGAGGTACTTACTAAACCGAGTAAAGAACATTATTTTGGTGTACCTCTTAGCATCTGGCTAACATCTGTTTATTTAGGAAGTTCACATAAAATTTTATATGAAACCACTCTTTCTATTGTTCAAAATATTTAGTATTGATCCATTTCCCACACATGGTAGACTCTGAATTCAGAATGTAACAAAGTGCTTGCTCTGAGATGCAAGCTATGAATAAAACTATTCATATCAGGAATCTCAATGCAACCTAGTAAATAGAGTATTTAATAATTCCCTAAATATTGGCCTCCTGATTCTACATCATAGTGAAAATGGTTGTATTTCGCATGTCACTTGCTGCTGTGTGCACATATGCTGCCTGTTGGTGAGAGAGTACTGGTACAAGAAAGCCAGGCCACCAAATGATAGCGAGGGAGTGCAGAATCCTTGGAGGGGAAACAAAAGCAAATTCCAAACATCAGTGCAGAAACTGTACTCGAAGTGGCAATTATTCTGTTCACACAGATGCAGCAACGAGTGTGTCAAGCATCAAGTTAAAGCAGGATACCTGCCATGCATGACTGATGTTGGTTGATAATTTTAAGAAATTTTTCATCTTAAAATACTACAATACAGAAACAGATCATTATAGTATTCTGAACAAAGAATAAAAACACAAAACAGATGAAACCTTTAAATATCATTAACACAATCAAATCTTTGACATGTTTTGCTATCTAAGTTTGCTATCAGAGATGTCAAAATAATATCAGAAAGAGGATGGTGATTGACAGAATATGTCAATCTCAGAAAGCTACTTCACCCTGTACAATACATGCTCAAAGTTGGGGCAGACTTAGAGGGAGATGAGCAGAATTTCTTGTATCCACGCAACCATTATTATACTATTCACACATACTACCCATTGCCACATCATCATTAACAGACTAGCGCAATAAGGAAAAAGTTGCAATCAGGTTACATGAAGAGGACTGAATATCCCTGCTGATTACAAATGACAGCTGATTTTTTTCAGTCAGGTCTGCACTTAGAAAATGCACTAACTCAGAGGACAGGTGAACACTCCTTGGAAGCAGGAGGGTCAAACTCAGAGCTACACTCTTCACATCCCATACGCAAGCAAATCAACACAGTCTAATTAAGTGTTTACCTTGATCCATCACCACAGAGATCTTTACTATGCCATTGTAAATATTCCTCAAAAATAGATAATCGCATACCTACTATATCATCAACTCGACACTGAGTCAAAAAGTACCCACCAGGTATTACACAGCACAGTGAATTGAACCACACACCTGCAGGCACTGAGACAGCCATACACTGATGCTGGCTTTGAAACTAACTAATTCTGTTGGTCTACTATGGGAAAAGGAGATCTAACATAGAAGCATAGGGCTTTAAATGTGTTCTGTTTGACAGCAGTCTCAAGTATCCTTTTTTCCTCAAGAACCACATTCAGCTGAATTTCTACTAACCATCATCAAAGTTCCTAATAAACTAACACTGGTATATTAGATACTCATAAGTAAACAAAAATTAATTTCAAGCAGACCACTTCATAATTCTCTTTCATTGACACCATTATGGTCTTGGATGCGCGGGAAGTCTTGGTTATCAGCTTCACTTACCCGGCTGGGTCTCTGCTTTTGGTATACCTTCCAAAAAAAAAAAAGCAAAAAAAAAAAAGCAAGCTTTTCTGCTCCTTTTATCCTACCCTCTTTGAACATATTGTTTTCACCACTGTGAACCCTCTTTTAATTTGCTCCAGCAACACTCAACGCAAAGAAAGACCACCTTGGACAATGAGTCCTGCCTTCTGCAAAAGACATTAAGTCTGGCACAGTCTCAAGAAAAGCTATTTAACCACAGACCACCAAATACTCTTGCCCAGATGCCTTTCAGTCCACAACAAACTTAAAAGCCAGTAGCGAACTGCTACAGCCATAGCTAAAATATGCCAGAGGAAAAAAGTGGGAGACACTAAAGACAATCCTTGATGTCTTCAATTCCCTGCTATTGCAGGACCATAATTAGATTCAATTTTCAAATATTCCTAGTTAACAGACCATGTCCATGTTACAGGAAACACTTATGAGTCTTTGCCATTCCTGTTTGAGGGAAATTCCTTCCTGACCTCAAATTTGAACATGGGTTGAACACCAAGAGCATGTCCATGACATTTTTAATCAAGACCTTTTTAAACCACTGAGAGTTAGACCAAGCTTTGAAATAAAACATTTTTTTGCTGTTCTCCACTGACAGCTGACTCCACCATAGTCTAATTCAAGCCAGAGAAGCTTGTAGATTTTTTTCTAATTTCATGCCAAGCAAACAGCTTTTAAAGAACTGCCCACACCCCCATTCTAATTTTTAAAGTACTAAACAAAGCACTCCAAGCCAGGTGGAAAAAGAATCTACAACTGCTTAACAAAGTCACCCTTTAACATCAGTGCCCAATCAACTGGTGCTTCATAAGCTTACTACGTGATGGTACCAACCAAATACTATCTCATCTTAAATACAGGTAATGCTTTCCAGTTATCATGCTAACCATATTAGGGGACAAATTATCAACATGCTAACAGAGGCCATTAATTATATAATGAATTACATGCAGTGCTGTGATGCATATAAAACCCCCACAATTTGGAGAAAAAAATTAAAAGTGCAATATACAGCTTTAAGGAACCAGTCAATTTCTAGACATTGACTTGGGCAGCTATGTCCAAGGTATTTATTATAACTTCCATATTCTGTAAAGAAGCTTAAACATATAAATTTGTGGGGTTTTTTGGTAGAAACTTTGCTGTTTCAAAGTAAATTGTTTTCCAATTGCTCACCACTATACATCAATATAATGATATAAGCCATCACTTCTCATGGTATAATGATGATAATACATTTTAAATTCTTTGATTAAGCCACTTGAGTAACGGCAAAAAGATCGGACCTTTCCAAACATAAAAATACAATGAATCAACATGTCATCTAAAGAAATGGCACAAACGTCATTTAATGTGATCACATCAAACACTATCCATCATTCATCTGTAAATCCACTTCACCATATCTAATACAACCTTCAAGTATTAACAATCAGCCTTAGAAAAAGACAGTCTTTTAGCAAGTCTATCAAGTGACAAATAAAAGTATCTACAGTTTGGGTGGAAAGTAAGAATTGAATTTCTTTTGGATCAAAATTTCAACTTATTTTTCAGTTTAGGAAATTGAAAAACAGTATGTTCTTGATTTAAGTAACAGGTATATAACAGAACTGAATCTAAAAAAGGGGAGAGGCACAGGTGACTTGACTTACCTTATGCTTTTTAATTTCTGGTTGGTAAATCTATTCTTCCAAGAGCAGCCCTTTCAGAAAATTACAATTTCAGTTTCCCTCCTCCCAAAAAGTGAGATAACTTCTGATATCTTTACAAAGACACTATCACTATTTTGACAACAATTCTGTATTCTGAGCTGAATAAAAAACCCTGTATGATGAAAATGTAACAAATATCACATCTTGAAGGAAAATAGCATTCATATCATTCTTGGAACTAGACAATGAAACTAAGTCATATTAATACTGGATAAATATTTAATATCCTTAAGTAAAGAAAGATTACTAACACTATGACATTGCTATTTAAAAAAAAACTACTCACAAAATGGTCACTAAAATAATTTTGCTAAGAAAAAGTGATATGTACATGTTATAAAACATTACAAACAGGGAGTTTTTCAGCACTGAATCTATTTTTCACTCAATTAAATAAGCTGGTCTTAATCTGAATACTCTTCTATAGGTTTAAGTTCCCTAAAGGCACCATCACCAAAATAAAATAATAAAATCACAAAAAAAAAAATAATAAAATTACCCTATATTAATCCAACAAATACATAAGATGACAGAAAACAGGAAAATCATATCTTTAGAACTGCAAGGAAATGTATATGCCTTTGAAACCATTTGAGTGAAAGGATACAAGTTTTGGTATAATGGTATTAATGATTTCAATGCACGGCTTGCATTTATAGCTGTTGCACGAACCATAATAGGAAGAATTTTTCCATTCACAATAGCACCATCAAAGAGTGGACCAAAAAATGGAACCTGAACAAAAAATTAAGAAATTCAATATAAAGCAAGATCTTAGCTATAACAATTAGCAATCAACATTAACAATAGAGCACTCAAATATATCTTTTTTTCCCCTTCTCATTGCTAGATAATCAGACGGGTTATTGTGCTCCATGACAGACCTTTTATCTTGTGGAAATATACAGCCATATAACTGCTTGATATCCTTGGTAACAGATAACACAGCATTTGAAGAAAATTAAGCAGCCATCTGAATGCTATGTCTCATCAAAGCTAATTTCCAACATTTGCTGCCAAAATCCTAGGCACAGTCATACATATGATGTTTATGAGGTTGAAAGGCTAAATAACAATATTGTAGGTGGTAGTAAGCAAAAGGAATAATTACTCAAATCTTTAAGCAATATTTACCACGGCTTTAGATAGAACATGTCCATAAGGACCAACTCAACGTGCAACTGCCACACAATTACTGGTGGACCGACCCTCACCTTCCATTTTCTCTTACTCTTCTATCTGTTCTTCTTCCTTTCTATGGTATCCATAGAAATGGATTGTAAGCCCTTTACAGGAGAAATCTGTGGTGAAAGTTCAGCCTTTTTGGACCCTAAGTGGAAGGCCTTATTCATGAGATTGGTAGAGAACCCTGATGTTTATTATAGGTAGCACCCAAACAGTTTACAGAACAGATGGATCTTATGTTTTGGCAATAATTTCTCTCTGATCAAGCGTAACTGTCTAATTAAAAAAAACCACAAAAGAAACCAAAACAAACCCCCCTATTAAATATCTTAATTTCCTGTATGTGTGAATAAAGTTCTGCAGTTGCTAGCATAAGGCATGTGAAGAAGAGCAAAGTCTGCGTATCAGGTCAGCAAAGGGAGCAGAGTGTGCACTAAATATTCTTCCTGATCAGATGAAAACAATGCTGCAAAGGGATTTTAGATCCCAGTGTTATTTCCTCCATCAGCCATTTAACACAGTTTTGAGAACACTAAAATCTGACAGAAGGCACATCTTCTTTCATATACAAGGACCTCTTCTTGGACTAACAACAATCCCTGCTCTTAGTTTTCTTTTCCTTCTTAACCTGCACACTTCCAATAATACAACTCTTTATATTTAAAGTAGTAAAAGAAATATTAAAACTATACATAACCAGCAGTAACAAGACCATGTATCATTTCACGCCTATTGTCAGATAAAGGCCATCAATCCTATAGGGGAATCATATTTTCATCATACCTTATTTATTACTATTACTGCTTCTAGAAAGAATATTTGAAGTATAGAAAATTTATGGCAAGTGGCTTCACACACAGAACATATGCAGGTCAAACCCTCATGACTACTTTTACTCAATCAGTATTCGCTACCATAAACCATTGTTTCAAGAACAGGGCCAGTACAGATATTTGAGGAACGGTCGTTAGAAAAAGTGCTCATATGCCTAAGATGTGAATGACCTTGCTTTGCCTAATTAAACTCCAAATTTTTATGTGGAGTAAAGGAGAAAGAGGAAACTAGCTTTCAGAAGAAAATATGACATGGAGATAGATAAACTGGAGCAGGCTATTATTCAACCACAACAGTCACGTATCAAATTTGATAAAAAAGTTTGCCAAGTTTATCTTAATATTTAAATGATTATGAAGAATATTCTAGCTTTGTTTCCAGTTTATGATGTTAGCAGATATGCTTGACAGGTCAGGCCTTTACAATTTTAAGTTACTGGTTTTACTATGAATTGTGCTTTTCCTCTTCCTTCTGTCACCACTGCAACTGCCAATGTTAAAGACACATCACCTTGTTGGATCTATGTATTACAGCAAAAACTCAGATTCTGACCAAAATTCAGTTGATATAAAATATAAAAATGAAACATGAAAGAAAAAGAACCAAAATCACCTTACCTCAGGCTTTTTCATGATCTGGATACTGAACATATGGTTTTTCATGGGATAGATAACTATAAGAACATCACCAAATTCTGTTGGAATTATTCCTCTTCTATAATCCCGAGTATGCTCAGACCAGACAATGTGTACTTCATCATTTCCTAAATGTCTTAGCTGGAAAAGTAGGGATAAAACCCCATCAGTTTGAATATATTCTACAGCCAAACAGCTACACTAAATGCTTGTACTTCAAAAAGGACAAACCCACTAAAAAGAAATAAAGAAAAATGAATAAAATAAACAATTTACACTATAGTTCTCTTACAATTTCAATGACAGTATTAGTTCACAGTACTGGTTTGTGTTATAGATTTTTATACACTGGTGCCAGTGTCTATTTAAATTAACAGATATGTCAATAACTGTTTTCTACTGAAAGTTAGAATTTTGGTGATATTACCCTCAAAAATGCAGAGTGATTCAACCTTATTTATTATAATGCTTTCAAGATTGACATCACAAACAGGCAGTAAATTACTGAATTATATATGAACTTTTAAAGTATATGAATGGATCTGTTTAAATCTGCGTATTCAAGCAGTCTTTAACTTCATTTTAATCCCAAACTGCCTACTACAAAAAAAAAAGTAACACCCCACCCCTGAAAAATCCCAAATAATTCTTGACTTGGCTCATAATGGCCAAATGGATTTCTCAAAATCCATGCTGCACCCTCTAATTTTCTGCACTAAAGCTCCAAAATGCTCCCTCTGCTAAACATTACCATCTGATAAACAAATGTTAACATCATGGAGAGAGGCTTTCCATATACTGATCGAATATATTCAGATTATTAAATGTGAGTTTCTTTCCAGTAAAGGCTATTTCTGAAAATTCAAGTTGAAATCACATTTTTTTCCTCCTTGTGTATCACCAGTTATAGCTGACAGTTGTCTTTACCCACAGTTATCACTTTGTTTGCACAGCTTTAGACAGGTAGAATTTGTCAAATAATTGCCTTGATAGTATTCAAAGGCCAGCACTGTGAACAGGTAACATGCAGATACTAACCTGAGTGCTTACAAGAAGTTATTGTATATAAAAAGGCACTGAACTCATTTGCAGAACGTAACTGCACTTTAAATAAATGCAAAACAAACATGCGGTCATGAGAAAAATGTCATTGCAAGTATTCACTTGTTTAGATTACAAAACTTCCTGGAATGCTATCTTTGTCTTATCTGAAAGCTTACACAGGTCATCCAGCAGCAGACTAAAACAAACAAACAAAAAACCAAAAAGAAACAGGAAAAAAAGAAGCTACCTCTTCTCTGCTAGCTTTAAATTGTATAAGACAGAAAAACAAGGTGTTGGACTGGGCAAAGGACAGATAGCATCAATACCCTAAATCTTGTCTGACGCTCCACAAGTCATTTGTTTTGCCTGGACCAGATAATAGATACTTCTAATCTACAATGATTGCAGCTCTTTCGAAGTGAGCTGTTCTTGCATCTTTTGTAGATGGCTGAATTACTTTGAACAACACTTAGTTAGGGACGATCTTGTGCCACCCGTAAAAGCAGCCCACAAAAAAACTGGTTAGAACAACTTTCAATAAACAGAGTTTTATTTGACTGGACAAAAACAAAACCAGACAGCAACCAGAATGACCAATGTGCAATACGCAAACATCAGCTGCAGAAACCTTGGATGACACCCAGCAATGACAAACATCATAAAAGACACCCAACTGCGGAACTGTTCTGAGGGCCTGACCCTTTCATACTTTCAGTGGTGAAGTGACAGTCAAACTATCTGTTGAAATGCAATCATGTTGCTGTCTCTCCTTTAGGTTTCAATGAGCAAAGGTGGATGAAGGTAGGACAGCTCTCCTGCAAGCAAAGCAAACATTTGGAGAATCCATTATTCACTGTACTTGTTACACTACAGGAGAGCCAGAGCCTGACCTCTTTCAGCTGGATTCTTCATGTCTTTGTACTGAATTGGAAGCATCCTAGAATTCATGTCCTGGACACAAGTGGGGCAAAGATACTGAGCTACAACCACCTCTGCTTATTAAAACCTAAAAGACAGACAGCAACATGGTTTCCCAAGAAGTTGTGGTCCCAATGTTATCTAACAGAATCAGATTTGGTGCACACAGAATGGACAGATGCTGAGACTGAAATCTGTATCACTTGTTACTCAAAACTCACCACCAGTTGTGTAAATCACTACATCTTCACACTAATTTCCTGACCTTGTCTTCTTAAATTTACAACTTCCTATGTGCCTACAGTAAGCAAAACAAAGTGCAAATCCTTATTAGAGATGTAAAGCACATCAATAATATAAATAATAAAAAGCTCTAAAATAATGTTATACTTCAAGTAACCTGTAATATGCTATAGCTGAGACACCACCTGGGACTATAGGTTACACAACACCAGTATTCTAAAATGCTAAATACTGCATAAATGCAGGTCAAACTGCTCTTGAGAGTTTATTTCCTAAGTATAAGGCAAAACACAAAATGGAGAGGTGCAAATGCAAAGGAACTGTAAAAAGGTGTTTAAGCTTAGAAGAATATGGTGGCATTCTTCAAGAATGAAAGTGTCAAGGACAGAGAAAGGAAGGTTCAGCAATCAAAACAACAGTTTAGAATATAATGAGTTAATTTTAACTGTGTGTACGGAAAGGCTATGTTGCAAGAAACACTGGGTAGAAAAAAGAACAGTCTTAAGAACAAACAATGTAAGAATCCTGAAAGTGGGCCAAATTAAAGATGATTTCAGGTTATGGGTACAAGTGACAGGCACAATGGTCGTGTTATCTGTGGTGATCCAGAAAGGTGGCAATGAGAGAGATTAAGAGCTCTGCTTTAGCCATTTTAAACCTGAGCTGTTGGGAAGACAGCCCTGAGGAGATGTCAGATACAAACAGATTTTTTTTAGGCTTGCTTTGAAACTCTACTCCATTAAAACAAATATATAAAAATGACCGACTGTTAGGTTACCTGAAATTTCAAATTTAACTCAAAATACTTTAAAATATTCTTACTCTATAGCCATCACCATGTGTCAGCTCCCCTAATACATTTATGTTAACTGAATACAAAAGAAATGTGAAATAAATATAACCAGAAGGGATGATCAAATCTAATTTTGATACATTAGTGTCATATGCTGTACATGTTACAATAGCAGCCAGACTTAATACTAAGCTGCAGGCTATACTGAAATTTCCAAATGGCAGACTGTTCTAAGTGATACCAAGCATAATTGAAGGAATAAACGATAGTAAAAGCAAAGCATGCTGTCAGAAATAATTTAAGTATTTACTTTTTAAAATTAAATGAGTTAGGTTTGGAAAGGCAAGACAACTGAAATAATGCAGGGCTCAATTTACAGAAAATTCCTTTTATTTATCTGTTACATTAACCCTTGAACTCTTGCCAAAATTACTGTAATTTCTAATACCTACTTACCTAAAGGAGGAAGAAAAAAGGCTATTACGTTTTCTTATGATACTACAGCTAGCCCCAACTTTTTTTCTTCAAAATGAAAGTGTTTCTTATAAAAAGAATGGAAGGAGCAGAAACATCTGAAGTAATGGCTTAATGCAGCTACTTTTGCCCATTAAGTGTAAGCAGGACCGCTGTCTACAGCATATGTACCCTCCAGTGGAATTTACTACACAACTTTGTGTCTACAACTACGGTGCATTTGTTTTGGGCTTTTTTTGGGTTGGTTTTGTTTGTTTGTTTGTTCAGGTTTTTTGTTTGGTTTTGTGTGTGTGTGTGTTTTACTTTGTTTCTGCTTTTGTTTTTTTAAAGCAACACATTAATGAAATTGTAACTCAAAAAAAAGTTGTACTACTAATTTACATCTATAAACCTTCCAGTTCCAAATACCTGTTAATACCACAATAAAATGATTTAAAAAAATTTTATAAATACTGGGAGCTATAAATCTTTCATGTGGTGAGGAAAATCATCACACATAACCTAGAATCATGAATTAGTATTCCAATCATTAACCACATTACTACTTTTTATTTACATATCTTGTGTGTAACATTCTCACCTACAACTTCTCCACTCCTTTATCAGGCTAAGGAAGGAAGAACTAGACAGGTGATAAGCTGTAGAGGCACATACATGAGCTTTCTCATTCTGTAAACTGAGAGTCCAGTTTCATTTAATCCTCATTATATTCTTTAAAAGTTTATTCTTGTAAGGGTAGTGTAACTACTTCTTACTCTGACATTCAATTCTAAGACAACCAAAATGGATTGCATTATCAGCATTAAATTTGAATTCACTATTTGCAAATTAAATACCTATTTTATGTATGTATTTCAATGCTATGTTCCTTTACACATTCAGAAAATTTTTATCTGTTCTCCGTAAACTCATGGCTTCTCTTGCTCTTGTTCATGTCTTCAGAAACAAATGCATATGAGGTATCCAAGACACTTAAAAGTTTTATTGACTCCTCTGTAAGACTGATGGAAAATAAGTTTAAAATTGGCTTAGCCTCCGAAACAGCAGAATCTTGATTTCGCAGTGGCTCGACTGGCAGGAAGAAGTTTTGTTTTAATTTAATTTAATTTAATTTCCATTTATAAGATGAACCTATCATGCACCTCTAGGCACATTTACAATATAAAAACCAGCAGCAGTTCTAAGCCAACTACTGCAATTTTGCTTGGTTTTTTCCTGTTGAATGAAACAGACAAATAAAGCACATGAAAGACCTGCAGAGATGCTCAAAACTGAAGTTTCTCTGGAGGTCACAAACAATGCATGCACTCAGAACAATTCAACTGTAAAACACACAGCTCTCAAATGATTTTCAGGTCCCCTATAATGTGAGCTAGACAGGATCTCAACACATTCCTTTTGCTTATGTGTTTGGTCTAAGCAGCACCAGTAGTTGTACCACTAGTAAAAGAATTAAGCCAGTTTTCCTACTCATGTCTCCCTGTCATGGGTTCAGCAGTAGCAGTCATTTTTTCTCCTTCTTAGTGGCTGGTGTAGCGCTGTGTTTCTAACTTTCAGCCTGAGAACAGTACTGATAATACCCATGTTTGTAGCTACTGCTTAGAATGCTTACAATTGGTCAAGGACTTTCTGAGCCTCATGCTCTGCCCTGGGAGGAGG
>WYDI02024620.1:11592-36086 GCA_009867235.2 Psittacus erithacus | reverse complement strand
TCCCTGTGAGGGTGCTGAGGCGCTGGCACAGGGTGCCCAGAGAAGCTGTGGCTGCCCCATCCCTGGCAATGTTCAAGCTTGGATGGGGCTTGGAGCAACCTGGTCTAGTGTGAGGTGCCCCTGTGCATGGCAGGGTCTTGGAACTGGATGATCTTCAGGTCCTTTCCAACCTGAACCATTCTATAATTCATGTATGTTGATCTACAACAACTTGCACTGTAGGATCCCTGAAATATCCCCTGCAGATATCTTTTCCTGTGTGAGGAGCCCCTTGGCACCCTGAAAGATGGAGCACACACGGCAGCATGGCCCTGCCCCTGCTGCAATGCCACATGCCCTGGGCAGGCTGGTCCCCCTTGCACAGGCCAGCACGCGGTGGTATGGCATCGTCTCCTAAGGTCAGGCACCAGTCAGCAGCAGGGCTCTGGCATCCCTTCACAGCTCTGCTGTTTGTAATATGTATTATCAGCGCTGTGATAATGCTGGAAAATGGCTGCTCCTTTCTGAATAAAAGGAAAGTTGCTGCTCGTATCTCAAGGATAAAAGCATGTCTGGCTGGAAATCAGTGCAGGGTGCTGAAAGCAGGCAGAGCAGCTGAGCCAAGCACAGTGCTCTGTGTCCCTGGAGAGCAGTGCTTCAGTTCCCCAGAGCAAAGGCGGCTGCTTGGGTACCAAGTGAGATGGACTTCCCCCTCCCCTCACCATTGCAAACAGTGGCAGAAAACCTGACCTGCGCTCCAGAGCCTGGTCTTTGCTGACCGCAGTGATAACCAGCCATATGTCTTGTTTTCACACCCTTATGATTGATTTGTCAGCTCTGCCTTCTCCTCTGGTCCAGCACCCCATGTCTTCTTCCTTCACCTACATTTATTTGGCTGTCCTGAAAGTTAAGATCCTATTCTGTGTATCACGCATGATACAGCATCAGGAGGTTTCAGCGGGTTTTAGGATGAGGGCAGTGGAGTGATGCTGTTGCAGGACAGCCTGGCAGGAAAGGTGCCTGCGAAAACTCAGGTCTCTGACCCAAAAGGAGAAGGAAACATAACAAATGGAGTCTGTTTTCATGATGGAAAGGGGCAGGGTGGAAAGGGACTGATTTTGCTCTGTTGCCAATGTGTGCGTTTTGCAAAATGTGGGGCCTGCCCTCTCGAAAGGTACTCAGTGTCCTTCAAGATACCATTTCAGTGAGCTCATCCTCCAGCGCCATGCCCTCGCTGGGGCTGTGCATCTGTGCATGCACACTCGCCCAGCACATATCAAAACCCCTTCCTTTCAACAAATTCACAGAGCCTCACAAAAACCTATGGGAATATCTGGTTTTGCATGCAAATATTTACCAAGTAAAAATGGATACTTTTCCACAGCTCTTAGTCCTAGGCTTCTTGTGCAGAGAAACTGCCAACTGTACATGCATGCTGGTTTGGCACCGGGACAGTGCATTCCCTAGAGAGCAGAATGAAACCACAAACTCCTTTTGCTAATGAAGCCCTTTCCATGAAGCAGGTGAAAGCATGCTAAGCTCACCCTTGCCTCCTAGCCTGGCTGTTTCCTAAATGCCATTTGAAAACCTCTCTCCCTCCTCCCGCTGTCCCCAGTTTTATCCCTCTTTCAGGAGGCAGCCATCAGCAACAAAACCACAATGCGGGGCTTGGCTGGCTGTGTACATTCAGCAGCTGCTCTCTTCCAAGTTCTGGGCAAGCCGCAGCTATCCAGATTCCCACTTGTCCTATGTCTTCTGCCTCAGTTGCAGTACAGCATCTTGAGCTAGAAGGACCACTAATTGACCAGCTTGGACAGGTTGCCAGCGCTGCAGTACAGTCAGCCTGCTGTCCCCAGTTGTCTGTGCCTTTCCCCCCTTCACTACACTTCCAGCCCTTCCTGATCCAAAGCTTGTGACATCTTCCAAGTCCTCCTTGCATTCAAGACTCTAATTCGGCATGTGGTATGCTGTGCTTTTCCAGCAGGCTGTTTTTTGCCATTATCACTCCACCCAAGTGAATGTTCAAGATGGGTATGTTCTTTCTTCGGTTATTGCAGAGAACCAAAATGTAAGCAATAAACACTAAAGCCAGATTTGTCTAATACGAAACATCAAGCAAAACCTTTGTGTTCTCCTGTAATTATTCTGACATAGTTACAAGTCTGGTAAATAAAAATACAGTTCTCTGTCTTAAAATATGAGGCGGTGTTTTCTCACAGGGTAAGGTAAGAATGTGCTTTCAGTTTGCTTTAGTCCATTTCTTCACTTTGTTCTGCTGACATGATTGTTCAAAGAAATTGTGCTTTTGGAAGGAAAAGGTTAAAGTTTGCTACTGATATTCATCAGGAGATGGATATTTAATCTTTAATCTCTTGTTCTAGGCCCCTACTTCGGATCAACTCATTATCCCGAATAAACGATGTGTCATTCCCATTATTTATGTTTCACTGCAGCCAAAGTATCTGGACCTCGTTTTGGTAAGCACCATTCATTTCGACCCATTCAGTATTAATCTGCCTTCTAACATCTTTCCTGTCCTATGTGCTGTCCCCTATTTGCTTTTATGTTTTCCGCAGAGTGTTTATAAAAGGATAATCTTTTACAAAGCAGACAGAATTTTTGTGTATAAACTGCTCTGTTTGAATGCCTCATTGATATACCATCTAAACTGAAGTGTTCAGCAAGATTAGTGCATCCACTGAGCCACTGAACTGGGGAAAAATATGGGAACTGCTCCTTTCTTTATAGTGAGAAAGGGTAGCTAATGATGCCATCTTCCTTTAAATAGGATACTTTTAGCAGATGGACTCAGGGAATATGAATACATTCCACCAATAAAAAGTAATCAACAAAGGAGGTGGCTTATTGTGGCAAATGAAAGGAGAAAAGGGCAAAAATGTATAGATTAGGTAAACACCCCAAGCCAGCTTCTATCTTAGTGAAAATGGTGTGAATGCAGAATAATTCAGTCAAAATGATGTGAATTAGTGGTGGGTTTACATCACTGTTGCTCACATCAAGATCTGGTCTCTTTGCAATGTGATTGCTGATGACTTCAGCTAGGATAGGGACTTGCAATGCCTCGAAATGCAAATGATACACTTTTCTCTTTCTCTTGCTGATATAAATTTCCAGTTAGAATGTGTTGGGCACTATTCCCTCCCTTTGTATGAAATAAATAAATGAAGGCTGCCCAGCACGCATAGCTTGCACTTATTTCGGCTGCCTCCTTTGCAATGTGTATCTGGTGACATCGGGTGCCACTGACACACCCTCCGAGACGCTGACACTTTATGTTAGAAGAACACAGTATGCAAGTGAATCCGTGCCCATATTCCCACACTTAGATGGGAAAAATCCCAAACAGACATGTGGTAGTATCATTTGAATGGCATAGATTCTTAAATACATTTGTCACTTTGTACACTTGCCAGCACTTCTTTGAAGATATAAACCACCAAAACATTCCAAATTATATCCATCATGACTCCGTCAACATGTAGCACTGTTTAGTATGTTATTTTAGTTAAATTGCACTATTGTTGTCCATCTATTATGACATAAACTAGGATTGGTGCCCTTGCATTAGTATGAAATCAAAACTGGAAGAAAGATTCGGGAAAAAGAAAACATTGAGAAAGTCATGCTATTCATTTAGCAGCAAAGGAATGTGAGGAGGAGTACTAGGGAGGCTGGAAGCACAAAAAGTATCGGGCACCCCTACGTCCTGCTTTAAAAAGGATCACTGGTGTTTATGAGGGGCTGCATGCTGGGACTGTGCATAGAGAGGGATGAGACCCCTTTGGATGGCTCCCCTTGTCATTATCAATTCACCTCCCCCACTGATATGACCCAGACCTGACTTCTAATAAGAAAACCCTGTCCAAAGCTATTTCTGGAGTCTGTCAACACCACTGCAAGGTTAGTGAGAGCAGTCTGTGGGTCGGGGACAGAGGTAACCCAGCTTACTGAGTTGTCATTGTTCTTAGGAGATAGTCCATGTAATTTAGTACACAGAAGCCATCTCAAGGAAATAATTGCCTATGCAGTCCTAAGGAGAATGGTAATAAGAAAATGAGTCTGTCACTTTCTGGTTGCCATTAGCTGAGGTTAAAATCTTTCCATTATAGCTACTATCCAGTGCCCTGTACATAGTTTCAACACAGGAGAAAAGAAATCATCTCCGTATCTGGCACAAATTGGCCTATATACCAAGGGAGAGCAACACTGGACTGGTCTGGAGAGATCTAGAGCTACTCTTTCAGTGTTAGGACCAATGATCTCCAGACCTCTGTTCAGTTGTCAGATCTTCTGTAGAAATGAGTGCAGTTCCTACTGTGCTGCTGAAGGTCAGGCATCCAATGATGTGAACCAGAAGAGATATACCCAACAGACCTCTGCAATTTGTGGAGGTTTTCACCACTGCAGATATTAACTATATAGTAAAGAAATAAAGCATTTTTTCCTTGCAAAGGTGATCAGACATGACCTTTCTGGCCTAAAAGTTATAGTGAAAGAGCAGTGCTTGTAAATGTAATATATTATCTAGCAGTTCTTTGTGATGAACCATCAGGTTCCTGGAAGTCCCACAGGAAAGAATATCTTTGTAGGCATCATAATCACTGCACAAGTGATACAGAGGTGTCTGATGCCAAGGCAGGGTGCCCATGGCTCTGAAATGTGTCGGACTTGCTGTACCTGTGCAGATCCACTTCATGGTGCGTTGTGTTAGCTCAGATCAGGATATGGCAGCGTTGTTGCTTCTGGAGTCATCATGCTGGCAGGTCTCATTAGATAGATATCTCCCAAGCACCAGATTCAAGTCAGTGAAGACCTAAAGGAACAATCTTTGGAAAATATTAATAAGCAATTGTAGGTGCAGCGGCATGGGGACAGATTTCTGCGTGATTTCTTTGCACTTAATTAACCTGCTTTTCTCACATACTATCTGAAAGAGAATTTCTCTCTGCCTGACCACATGGTGGGACTGGGATGAGCACACCACATGTTTGTATACGAATTTGGGGCACTAGGTCTGCAATACAACAAAAGGGAGAAGGAGAAGATGAGTAAGAGAGGACCAGAGACAGACTGAGGGAGGTTGGGCTGGATCCCAGTAGACCTGCTTTTCATAGAGACAGGCAAAGCAAAGTGTCAAGGAAGTAATAATGAAAACCTGTAGGCTCTCATGAGCAGAGTTCATACAGATTAAAATATGCGGGAATATTGGAATGGGCTGGTAATAAGTGTGCAAATATAAGACCAAATGAACATACACTGAAGAAATGATATGATACAGCAAAATATGACACGATATGACATGATATGATATGATATAATGTGCCTTTTTTGCAGCAGACATAAAATCATAAAATTATTAAATCATAGAATCATAGAATTGGACATTGGACAGACCTCCAAGGTGTGGAGGTAATCCCTATTGGAATAGTCTTTGCCATAAGGAAAGGATCATGTCCACCACCAAGATAAACTGGTGGTGTACCTCCATTCTCCCTGAATCCCTCTGACTCCTGATTAAACACCTCCACAGTGTAAGGCGGGAGGATGAACAAGTGTGGATTGATTAAGCCTCTTTTTTCCATGGAACCGTGACTACATAAGGAGATGGGATGTCCATGTGGAGGCTGCATGCCTCCTTTTTCTCATGTATGATTGTGGATAGCAGGAGACAGACCTGGCTGTCATTAATGGAGATTACTGAAAGTGCTCATTGCTCCTAATCTGGGAATACACTCACATAAATGTTGAGCAGTGCCTTGATTTGATCCTGACCTTTAGTGGCATCCCTGGTGCTGCTGCTGTGAGTTGTATTGACGCTGGGGATGAGGCAGTTCCCACATCACCTTTTCCGCACATCTAGTCCTAACCATACAAATGTGTAGGCAATACATGGGGGAAAAGGAAGGAAGAGAGAATGCTGGAGTGACAGTGGATCATTAAAGAACCAGGCTAACCCATTTCCTCTAAGGCATGAAATATGTCAGAAGATAGTGTATTTTTAGGAGCTAACTGCAGACGCTGAAGCTGTATATCTCATTGGTAGAAGAGCATGGAGATCTAGGCACTAACACGATTAATACCATGTCTCAACAAAAGGGATTTCCCACATTTATATTGCTCAGAAATAGCTTTTCATAAATTTGATGTGAGCACTTGGCAAAAGGAACAGCCATGAAGTACCAATAAAAATATGTTTGTGATACCTGAAATGCACATCTAAAGAACCAGAGAACGTTAATATTCCGGGACTCTTCAGGTACCCATAAAAACTGGATGTTACAAGGACTCTGTCAAGGTGGAGAGCTTCAAACCTCAACTCATCATGAAACGTATATTGCAACATTTCTTTCTTATTGTGAAAAATCAGATTTCACACTAGCAGCATTGACCAACCAGGTGGCTCCAGCATGCCTGGGATGCATTTGCTCTGTCAAGCACATATGAAAATCCTTTCCTTGTGGATCCATCCGGCTTTTTGGCAGAGAGGGGCCTGGATGTCATGTTGAAAGGGGGGTGCAGCCTTTCTCTTTATGCATGAGGTGGTGCAAGGTGTTGCTGTGCACCCAGGGAAGTCTCCTTAAATAGTATTCCCCATAGGACACCATTTTTAGCTCCCCAGGCAGTGCTGCTCCATTGGAGGGTCCCAGGGGCTAGCGAGTGCAACTCCTTTTAAGGCTCGCCAAGCCAAGAGGCTGCTCTAGCTTCTACATCAGGATTGTACTTTTCTCTTATCCCCTTTCTTCTGCTCCCCGTCCCCCCCCCCAAGTCCCTCCTCTGTAAATGAAATGAAGCTCTTTTAGGGGTCCCACCTGGGATAACCAGCCCTGACCACTTTGCTTGAAGAGAACAATTGGGAACGTTTCCTACAGATGCTCTCTGAGCGCACAGAAATGACAGAGTGATAGACACAGCTTAAATCCCTAGACTGCCAGACAGATAAAGATGGTCTGTCCCAAAACCTGCCAATCCCCTGTATCACCATGTCAAAATGAAGCAGAAAATTTTCACACATCATCACTTGTGTAAGCTTGAGTCCAGATCCTTGCACCCTTACTCTTAGTAAGTTACATGGTTAGCACAAGTAGCGCTGCCAACTTCTGTAGAGCAGCTCCTGGAAAAAGAACCTACTTAAAACTGCAACTGGAATTTAAATATCAAATCTGCAACAATTCTTTAGTTACACTTAAGGCAGCACTACATTGTGTTTTAAATTAATTTAGGAATCAAATTCAGCAAAAGAAAATTGCACTTTTTACCATGCTGTCTCTTCCTATGGCTATTAGTACTTTGAGGGCTCAGATAAAAAAATATGAATGCACTAATAGCTTTTTTTATTGCCCTCACTAAAGAATCCTGTTAGGTCTGGAAGGCAGGTTTTAAATCCAGAGCAGACAGTTGTAATTGTGCTGCCTTATGTACATAGCCCAGGCCACTCATTTTGCACCCACCATTTCACTTCATGGTATCATTTCACTTATGGGGACATTTCTGCACATTTGAATACATCCCTACACAATGTGCTTTGCCAAGTGAGGTTTTTTGGACCTGGCTTTCGGGTCTCTTCAGAGTTGAGAAAAAATTTCTGATGAAAGCTAAATCAGTTAACACCAAATTAGGTTGATAGGGGGATCCTTGTCTTCTCAGCTAACGGTATGAAACCAGATAAAGGGGTTGATTTGACAGCTGAGGAGATTTCCAAAGAGGGGTCATTTTCTCCCATGACCAAATAATATAGAGATATGCAAGAGTATGTGTATGCCTTTCAACAGCAGGCAGAGTCCAAGAGCTTGCTTATCTCTAAACAGCTTCTCTGGTGTCTAAAATAAAGAATGAAGAGTTTCTGAGCAATCAGGGAGCAGATGCTTTCTCTGCTTTGCCTTGAGTGACCAACCACACCGGGAGAACGTGTGGCCATGCTTTCCGTAGTGCTGTGTGTGTTTTCATTGGGAACAGAAAAGCTTCAGCATCATGAAAGATCGAGCCTTTACAGCTGAGCAGTGTAAGTGCCTCCACACAATACTCCACTGACAACCTCATGCTGAATTTGTCTCATAGTTGTTGAATATCTTGATGCACTATTGTTCTTCTGGAGTTGTCATTGTCTTTATGGAAATCTATAGGGGAAAGAAATTGGATGGTAAATCTCTTAGGGACAAATTTAGGCTCCTTTGCACTAGCTGATGTGGAAAAAAGTCTCTGGTTCTCAGTTAGTTTCCTTTCAAAGGGCCTGATGACTGTACTATATATTTACTCTTTCAGTTTTTATGGTGTTGCCATTCTCTCACTCTTTTCTTCTTTTTTTTTTTAATTCAGAAGCCATAAATATGGAAGAATTGGACTGAATTTCTGTCAAGGTGATCTTTTTGATCTCCATTTTCTTCTCTCCTTTCCCCATGTCCTTTTCAGAAGATAAGAAGGTTTTGCATGTTGCACACCATCCAACCAGTCTTGAGGTCTGGCTGTGGAGACTGTGAAACCACCAAGGTTGAATTTCTTGGATACCTCAGTCTTCTTTAAGGAAATAAATATACTCTCATTCACTGAGGGAGGGGGAGGTGGAAGGCAGTTGTAATGGGATACGAAACCGTTTCAATCTAAATTGGCTGTGGTAGCAGTTGACAGCTATTCGCATCTAAAGGTTGTTGCTGGGCTGTGCGAAACAAGCCTGTGGTTTCTATCCAGTTCATCATGAAAGGCAGCACTGCCACAGCATTCGCTATCACTGGTTTCATTCCTTCACATGATTTCAACAAAAAGACCCAGCTTTGTGGGGTTAATGAGAGTTCTGCCATCAGTTTCAGTGACTCTGGATCATGCCTGAGGAGAAAAAGAGCTTGAATTTCCCAAAATACAGGAAAAAACGTGTGCCACAAGGAAATGTGGCATTGCTCTTATCCATATTCTGAATTACAGCCTTAGTGTTTTTTATCCTGGCACTAGTGTTCATTTTTAAAGACATTAATAGTTGCTGGAAATTCATTTTCTAGTGGGTTACTTCTAGTTATTTCTAGTGGGTTACTTATAAAGTTCTGAATAGCTGCAGAGCCATACATAACAAAAGAGTCCTTTCTCATAGAGACATATTTTAATACTCATCAACAGCAAAACCATTAAAGAATTCCAGGGGTGAAAACCAGGAAGGTAGAAGAAGAAACAGAGCCTTCTGATCTGTGAATGGATCCATGTCTTCTTCAAAATGGTGTCGCTTATGATGCTTTACTTTGAAAATGAAGGCAGTGTTTTAACACAGCTTGCGTAATCTTTCCATGTGTTTTTCTGCTGTGCCATTGCTGCACTCCTCTGTGCTGGCTAACTGCTCTAGCAGAAATTGTTGACCTGCACACTTTATAAACAGTACCTCATTTTTCCTACTAGGATTAATCAGGGAATTTTATGCACGTTATAAAGTTTTGCTACATCCCTATTCGATTTGCTTAATGTAGATTACCACCATTGACAGTGTGCAAGTTAGTAAAGTAAGTAACATGGGGCTGACATAACTGTCATATTGTGCTCAATTGTATTACCTAATAAAATATTGCTGAAGCAATCTGGAATGACTGAAGTAGGTAAATGAGACCAAGAATTAGGTAGGTGACAAGTGGGAGAAGTTTCTCTCTCTCAGTGGGTAGCTGTGCGGTTTTAAGGTTTTGAGCAAGCTTATAGCATGCTTATATTACCACAGGATCATAGAATCACAGAGTGGTTTGTGCTGAAAAGGACCTTAAGATCATCCAGTTCCAATCCCCTGCCATAGGCAGGGATGCCTCACACTAGACCATGTCACTCATCCCTGCCAGGGATAGAGCATTCACCACTTCATTGGGCAACCTGTGCCAGTGCGTCACCACCCTCACAGTAAAGAACATCTTCCTTTTATTACTGTTTTCTGTGGTGCAAATGAAACTGGTGTGATGTTGTCCACTTAGGAGGGAAACTTGCCCCTGCAAGCAGAGCCCTGTTCCACACTGAATTTTACTTTCATTGTGACATTTTGAAGGTACTAAATGGTAATGACACATTGCTCCAGTAATTTTTGTACAATGTCTCTATGAGCTCTCCCCATCTGTCATGACAGCATTAGTCTTGGCATCTCTGATGAAAGAATCAAAATTAAAAGGGAGAACAAAAAGTCGATTTCTAATGGGTTCCAAATACCCATATCTTACAAGCGTGAATTAAATATTGCTCTCATCTTGCAGCCTTTCAGCCATATTACATGGATAAAAACCTCAAAACTATTTAAAATTGAAAATCCTGTTAAAAGATGAAATATATATCAAGTAAAATAATATTCAGCTGTTTAACCTGTTGATAGGCTGTCAGCTGTCATTTCATTTGCACTTCATTTGAATTAATAAAAAGTAAACCATAAGCATCATGATTTACAGTAGTATAAAAGCTATTACAAAGGACCTTCATCGTAATCTTCTTTGTCATAAAGCTATTGTATCATAGTTTCAATCACTCAACACTGTTAAAAACATTTCCTAATACAACACTGCCTGATGCAATATACAAATTCCTTTGCTTCAAGGACTAGCTGTAGAGATATGACTTAGAATCATAGAATGGGTGGAGTTGGAAAGGACCTTAAGATCATCCAGTTCCAAGACCCTGCCATGCACAGGGACACCTCACACTAGACCAGGTTGCTCCAAGACTCTATTCAACCTGGCCTTAGATACTGCCAGGGAAGAAGAATTTACTAGGTCTCTGGGCACCCTATGCCAGTGCCTCAGCACCCTCACAGGGAAGAACTTCTGCCCTAGATCTAACCTGAACTTGCCCTGTTTCAGTTTGAACCCATTACCCCTTGTCCTATTGCTGCAGTCCCTAATGAAGAGTCCCTCCCCAGCATCCTTATAGGCCCCCTTCAGATACTGGAAGGCTTCTCTGAGGTCTCCCTGCAGCTTCTCTTCTCCGGCTGAACAGCTCCAATGTATTCAGCCTGTCTTCATATGGGACGTGCGCCAGCCTCTGGTCACCCTCATGGCCTCCTCTGGACTTGCTCCAGCAGCTCCATGTCCTTCTTAGGTTGAGGACACCAGAACTGCACACAGTACTCCAAGTCTGGTCAAACACTTGGAGCCTTTAGAGCTGAATTGGAAGTTTCTTCTTGCATAAATAGTGTGAAAAAAAAAAAAGCATTTTCATGCTTGTATTCTTCGTCTTTTCTTGAGGCTACCCCTCTTTTCCCCCCAGCTCAGGTTTGCCCAAAGCCATTAAAGTACCTTTATGTCTCCTCCTTTATTTTAAGTAACCCTTTGTCCTGGGTTCAGCAGTAGCAAACAACAGCTAGTTACTCAAATACACCAATTTGTTTCTATGAAAAGTGTCATGGACTTTATATATGTCATATATATATATGATATCAGCTTCATATCTCCTCTTAAAGATTGTTTCCCCTTTTCCGGAATGTTCTGCTTTTTGGAGTTAAAATGGGACCACTTTTCCCTTCATGTCAAGAACTAGGGTGATGTATACTTGTAACTAAAAGAGATGGCCCAGAACCTGGAAATGAGGCTAAGAAAATTGCTACCCCTCACTTTTGTTTGCTGTATTTCTACAGACGTTCCCCCAAGGATGCTCTGTGCTTTTCAAGTGTCTCAAGGCCAGGGTGCAACCTGGCCTGTGTTCTTTGGTTTTAATCTTTAGGGTTTCTACGTCATGACTTACAGAGGACCTTTGAGTGTCTTTAAGTTAAATGGACTCAGCTTGACTTCAGACAGCAATGGGAAAGAGGAGGAGCCTTCTCAGCACTCTGTAACAAAGCTGTGCTCAGAGTCTGTTGGTCCTGGGAAGAAGGTCTGTCCCACATATAAATAAATTCTCTTGTTTTTTACCTCCTAATAGGGCACGTAATGCCTGGTGAGCTGCTTATTGAGAGCTTGGTGAGCTCAATGCCATTCGGTTATACCTGGAAACACAGAGAAAGTTCTACATTTGAGAACAGTTGTGAGCAAGAGGTTTGGGCTAGATGTCCCCCCAACTTGAATCATCCTGAAATCCTGTGATCCTACCTATGCTTGATGGTACCATGGATAAATACAAGTTTGATGCAATCAAACTGAAGAAAACTGTCCAAATCCTTTGGGATGTGTTTTTGGTTCACTGGCAATGAAAGTGCAGCTGCTCCAGGGCTAGCACAATAACCTGCTTCAGGAACATGTTGGTGGTCTTTTGCTTTCCCAAATTAGCAGTGACTAGCTGATCATTCACAATTGGAGGGCAATGTGATTTCTCTGGGAGGATCTCCTGTGCCCTCAGCCCCTGAGACAATAAAGGACCTAGTTTGGGCCTTTAGGAGTGTATATACTATATAGGAGTGTATATATACTATTTAGGAATGTATATACTATATACTAATATTCTTAGAGCACCAAGCTCCTGTGTCGTGGCATGCTTCAGAATTGGTTTGGTAAAATTAAGTAGAATTGTGGAGTGACAGTACCTAACAATGCACCATCAGGCTGACACTGAGGAGCATCTCACTGCCTCGCTTGTGAAGCGGTAAGTTTGCTTCTCCTTGGTTTGGTTCTCCTTAAAGTCTCTTGCTTCCTTTCTTGTCCGTCCTCGCAAGTCAGAGTGTGTCACGTCACAGAACTGATATAGCTGGGTATGCTACTTCAGGGTTTCAGCAGATCCTGTATTTGGAGTAGTTTGAAAAGCGTCTAGTGGCTTCATCACATGATTTCTCTGTAGTGTGAGACCAGCCGGCAAAAAGCCGTGAGCTCACATGTTTAGATGGCTTAGTTTGTGCACACAGATAACGTGAGTATCTGCTTGGCAGGGTTTTACAGCAACTGAACATTCCTGACGCTGCCTCTTTTCATCCTTCTGCTCCCCCTTCCTTAACAGCAGAATCAGCAGCTGTAACAACACATGGAGGACACTTGGCAGCTGCAAGACACAGATGCTGAGCTCTGTAATAAACTTCTCTGGTAGAAGAATCTGAGTGCTTTTGCTGGCTGCTTAAAAGTCCTTATTGCTGTCTGACTCACTTGCCCAACAAGCAGTTACAGTGTGCTGATGGCTGTTGGTAATCACTCTTGGGGTTATAAGGACCAGTCTAATTGACCTGCTTAGTCCTTCAGGATGCTGCCATAGCCTAGCTTTAATTATTTGTAAGTGAATTGCATGCTTTTGTGGTAGATATTTGAGAATAAGGTATTGTGCAATGTTTTAGTGGGCCATTGTTTTTATATCTAGAGATAGGCAATAGGCCTGGTTTTGATCACAAGTCACAATGTCCAAACCAGAAATAACTTCACTGTTGTTAAAGGGGTATAAGCTGTTGTAAAATAAGTGTGAGTTGGGTCAGAGGCAAAGGATAGCTTTAAATGAAGTCTGCATATCCTGGTAAGGAAATGGTATATCTTTAATATCAGAAACTGGAGTTTGTTGAAATTGGCCTGTGATAAGGATGTGGATAAGGACTCATGGCAGCAGGCTAGTGTTAGGATGGTAAGAAGATTCATTTCAGAAAAACCTTGCAGAAGTGTGTTTTAAGGAAGCATTTGAATTTGCAGAGAATGGCCAACTTGGAAGGTTGTCCTCAAGTCTAAAGAGTACTGGAAAAGAAACCAGAAACAGATGCTGGTGGAGATAAAGGCAGAAACTGGGCAGCAAGTCTGGTACATGGCCAAGACAAAAAGGAGGGTTGCTAGAAAGAGATGGTTGGAGATGCAAGCAAGAGAAGAGCTCTAAATATCAGGACCCATTATAACATGAAGGGAAGTGCTGAAGGAAAATGAGTGAAGGGTGGCATGGTCAGTGATGTGAGGAGTGGTGTTTTGGGGTGAAAGTTCCTTCCATCTCTGACTAGGAAAAACTGAAGTCATAACAATAGCAAAGATAGGGCACTAGTGGGAGTGGGAAGTGAAGCATAAGCACAAGAGAAGATGCAGTTGCAGTAGACAGGATGGACCTCTTATTCAGTGAAACATGACTAAAGGGGCCCAAAAGCAGATAAGACCTGCTCTAGCTGACCATGAAGCAGGGTGTTGAATTAGGTCATCTCAGCTGTTCAGTGATGCTCTGAATGTGCTATATACTAATATGCAGCTCAGGCTTGTGGTTGCTGATGGGAAATAGTTCCCAAAGGGCACATCTCCATAGTATAAGGAGATGCACATCTCCTTAGCAGGGGAGAGGTCTAAGAATGGACAAGGGCACCAGAACTGAATAGGCGGATGCTTCATCTCAGCCAGCGCAAGTGTCACCTTGGCAAGAAGCTACCACCTAATCTATGCCTGAGGAGAAGACTCCTGTTTCCACTTCAGTTAGTCCTGTCTCCTTTATAAGACTGACATTCACATAAATAGTTTTTAACTGGAAAAGGACAGTCCTATTTCTAGTTTGTACAGGAGATCTTTTCCTGTGACCTTTCTGTGTCCTTGTATTCTAGCATTTAAAGACAAATAGCTGTCCCAAGCTTCAGTTGGAGGAGGAAAAGGAAGACACCATCAAGCACAAATGTTAGTAACTCACTTTTCCTCTCATTGTCTGGTATATCTAGGATGATTTTTAGCCTTAGAAACAATTGTCTCCCTGATCCCCTTATACTTGATGCTATTAACTGGTCTTAGACCTCAGCATTTAAAAATCCCTTCTTAAAGTATGAGTTTTGTTTCTCTTGATGTACATCAGAAACTGATCTGTTTCTTTGGTGGTGGCTTGGTAAGCATTTTGGAAAATGCCTATCAACACCAAATCTTATTTGATGTAACAATTGCTGTCCTGCAATTTCATGATATTCAAGGATTCTGGATCTAAACATACTACATCTAAAATTAATGTGTTACAAAATAGTCTAGCATTCCTCCAAATAAACCACAGATTAGGAACAAGAAAATGCTAACCTTCGAATAATGGGACTTAAATACCTGTTTCATCAGTGCTTTCATGCTGCTTTGCTTGCTTGAAAACATGTGAAGTATTTATTTTTAATTCCTATTATCTCATTATTGCAGGTTTCCTTTACAACATGGCTCATTTCTAGTGTTAAAAAAAAGGGGCCTAGTGATTTTTATCTGAGTTTTAGATTTTCCAGTACTGATCAGTCACACGTGTAGTGCTAGTTAGAGCTGATGTTTTAATGTAGTAAACTGGTTTTGGTTTCTTCTTTCATCAAATTGGTTGTTCAGCAGGCGAAATATATTGTGATAATTGTCTCCGAGATGCAAAGGTAAAAGTGAAAAGGTGCCAAGGACTATTGTAACTGAACTATTGTGTTAGGAAACTGAAGGTGACCATTGACAACTTCTTACTCCCACTTACATGAGTCATGGCTTCCTGACACAAGAACTCCCAATCTTTTATTAAATAGGCTCTGATTTGGCAAATACAGGCAGAGACACATTTTTCTCCATGTAAGTAGCCCCACTGAGGTATCGATGCCATGCACCAGCATTAAGACCCTCTCAGAAACAAGATCAAAAGCTACGGGGGGGTGGGGAAGTTTGGAAGTCCAAAGGATTTGCTCATCAAGATCAGGTGCTATGGATATCCTACTGATACTGTAATACATGCTTAGAGAGCTCCTCTGAAATATTTTCCCTGCTCAGGGGTAGTCCTGTGCATCATGTCTAAGCTGATGGCTGCAGGCCATGGCAGGATGCGAAGTGTCAGGGTCTGACTGGAGGAAAAACCTCAGTGCCAGACCCTGTTTCAGCTCATGATCCCAAGAGTGAAATTAAGACACAAATGAGGTCAAGTACCGTAATCAGACAGTTTGTTTATTACAAATTACAAAAAGGCAGTTATAGAAAAGGGAAATTATTGTAATAAAGGGGATAGCGATAGGACAAAAAGGTAGAAAATGAAGAAAGGATTTGGGGTGCAGAGAGAGGGAGAGAGTCACCACTGTAGATCCAGCCGTGTCCTGGGGATCCATTATTGGTGGTGGTGCTAGTTCTTCAGGCTTTGTAGTATCTGAGCAATGTCCCCCAAGAGTCCATAGGCTGTGGCTGTCCTTGGAGGAGTCCTCCTGGAGTCTCCTTGAAGGCACCCATTCTGGAGATGTTTTACTTCCCCTTTTATCATGAGTTGAGGGGAATACTTCTTCCTGGTAACCAGTTTTTCTGGTCTTGCACTAAGACACAGGTGTCTGCAGCAATTATTGGGATAATGGACAGCAATTGCTCACACCAGTCCTCCAGGTAATGAAAGGAAGAGTCTAATCAGCTCTCTCATTCATCCCTCAGGCAATGGATGGTGGAGTCCCAGTTCAGCTCCTCACTCCCTTCTCCCATGAATGGAAGAGTCTTACTCAGCTCCTCCCACCCGTCTCGGAGACAGTGGTTGGTGGAGTCCCATCTCAGCTTCTCCTACCAATCTTTGAGACAATGAACAGTGGAGTCTGATTTCAGATCAGTCTCTCACACAAGGTCATAGTCCCTCCATTTTCAGGGAGGGCTGGCTCTCCCATTCTGCTGGGCACTCAAACTCCCTCTATGTGCAGAGACCTGGGTGCAGCCTGGAAGGGTACCAAGCCCCTGAGTTAAGTGTCTAGTTTGTATTGCATGAATTCATGAGTTGTCCATGTGCAGGGAAAATTGATTTAACCCTTTGTGATAGAAGCTGTAATGACCCTGGGGGTCTCATCTTTTTTGCCTGTGATCACAAAGAGGTGAAAATCAAGGGTTAGCACTTTTTCAGCCAGGAGAAGACTAAGAGGAAGGTAATAAAAACAACATGAGAGAGCACTAGTAAAGGAGAACTACAAAGGAAGTCAGGAAAGAGGTGATGGTATATTGATAGGGATGGGGCTGAGGAAGGGGGATGTTGGTGGATGAGATACAATAATAAAGGGAAGCTGTTGAAGCTGTTTGATCCCTTGTAGGTCCTGGGTCAGTAGCAGCTGCACCTGCAACACCCCAAGGCTCTCTGTGTGCTGGCCAATGCAGTGGCTGATAGTGCCTGCTGCTGTGCAAACATGATCAGCTCTTCCCCTGTATATCACTGCATGTATTGAGCATCTGGACTCCAGAGGTACCTTATTAGTGCTAAAAAATCTTGATTCAATTAGACTACAAGATGCACACAAGATAATATCTTTTGCAGTGTGAAGGGCTTATAGGAAGTATAGCACTGGGAAAGGGGGTGGAGAGTGTGGAAACTCAATTATTCTCTTATTTCCACAGTTGGTCCATAATAGTGCATAAAAAGGGTGGAGATTGGAGAGTTTGTATAGCCTAATGCCAGGGATAATTTGAATGATTCCATGTTTTGAATGTTTTCAGTCCCATTTGCTCCACAAACACTGTGTCTACATAGATGAAGATAAATTAGGGCATGATTTTCAGGCCTGGAATTTGAAAGTCAACTCTTGGCTATGTGATCAGAGCTACTCAGTTGCACATCTGCAGCTTCTGCTGGTTTAAAACTTGCTTTTCTTTCCTGACGTTATAAGATGGATCAGCAAAAACATCAGCAGTAAGGCTTTTGCAAAGAGCCGGGGCGCGAAGTACACTGCCTGGGCCAAATTCCACACCAGATAATTCCATTGAGGCGATGGTTTCAATTGGGCATCGTTATCTTCACTTCCTGTCTCATACTGCAGTGCCGTGCTACTGAGCAGTTGCTGATTTCCTCCTCCCCAGGCCTGGCTGCATGTCACAGTGGGGCTGCAATGTCTCCTCCCTGCTCTTTGCTTTGCTTGCAAGAGTTGTATGGAAAGGAAGCAAAGCGATGGAAAGTGCCTTGAATTCCTCCGTTGAAATTTACATCTTCTGGTGCAATTATTTTTGCTATTGTGGAGCAAAGTCATATTTTAAAAACTTTCCTGTTGTTTCTGCAGATCTGTCATCCATTTCCATGGATACATCAGGGGTAAGAAGGCAGCCAGAAGCTGTCAATTCCAGCCACTCACTGGCTGCCCAGTGAGCAGTGAAAAGCTGCTGAAGTCATTAGTATTTTACACTTGAATATAACACAATAGTTTGAACTTTTCTGGTACTCTTCATTCATGAATCTCCAGGCCTGGTAAATGAGCCACTACTGTAAAAATAATTAATTGGGCTTCATAACAGCTTGGTGAGTGTGTTAGGAGGATGTGGAGCCTGGGAGCACTAAAGTGACCTGTCGAAGGCTGCCACATGAGCTAGTGGCATGGGCAGTAAGGTATTCAGTTCCCCCATTCTGACTCCCTTAGCTCATCCCTGAATGTATTAGGTGTAGACCACTGGCATATCAGGTTGTGGAAATATACCCATCCTCATCTGCTTAGTGATAAAGCATCTCTTTTCCCCCCAGATAATCCAAGACATCTTTGATTTAGTGAGTTTCAGCTGCAGCAAGAGCCATGAGATAATAGAAGGGCATTCCTGCAGGATATGGCATATGCTAACTGTTCATTGAATGGGTTTCCCTGTCCATCATGTTGAATTCCTCGGTGAAATTCTTGCTGGCTCTTCTCTAAGGATAAGGCTTCTGCCACTGTGTCAGGGAGATCATTCTACAAAGATGAGAGTTAATGTGTCATTATTATCTCTGAACATGAGTTATTTTTCTGGACATCTCTAACATAAAATGTCTCTTCGTTGTGTTTCAGGGAACAAAGTTAAGGAGAAAATTAGTGGAAGGATTTATTTTGTTTATTTTTTAATATGTCATTACAGCATGCTCTGGTTTTTCACTGTTTATTTTTCAGTGCACACTATCTTTCAGCTTTTACCTTCTGCTCTATGAGGTGACACGCATCAACTGATGATTCTTTCATTTTTGTACCCTGACATAATCCACTGAAATAAACAGATCTTTGCACGTTAAACAACTGTTTGGAGGTAGGTGGAACTGGGCTCATCACAATTTGCTTTCTGTGAATCCTCATTCTCTATTCCTAAAAGACCCCACAGGTGAATATGGAAACAGTTATAGTATATATATATAGTGCGTGTATATGGAAAGGGTTAGGGTCTTGGCTATCTGTGCTGTTCAGTAATCCTTAACTCAGCTAACTTCTTAGTTTACCAGCAATACTTCTGGAGTTCTTCATGCTGTCTTAGAGTAATTATTAACCAAAAGTCAATCCCTGCAAACACTTAGGGGATTATACAATTAGCTTTTACTCACAGCCTACCTAGGTTCAGCGGTTTTACTTGAGTGAGTAAAGGTAGATTACAGAGCCAGGCCTTAAAAATATGATGGCATCACCCAACTATCCCCAATACCTCTACATTGTCTCTTTTGAGTCATTCACATGTATAGTCAATAAAACCGATCCCAACACAGGTGATAATGGTGCCCTACCATGAACCTTTTTTTATTCTCAGAGGATGCTGTTTATTATGACCCTTTGTTTTCAGTCACTTAACCTGTTATTAATCCTTACCAGAGACTTCATTCCTAGCTCTGATTATTTAGTCCCTTCAATAGTCTTTTATGGGGGACGTTATTAAGAGCATTCTAAAAATTCCAGTAAATTAATAGCTTGCAGATCACCTTTATCTACTGGTTTATTAACTTCTTCTAAAACTCTTCTCTTCAACATTATTTAATAGCTTGGGGAAAGCACGCACACAAAAATATTCAGATTTCTTTTGACAGCTACTGTAGTGGTTTAGCAGAGCTGTGCTTGGATTAGCACTGCTCTTCTGTCTGTACTTAAGAACTCTATTTCATTTCCTGGCATCTCTCTCTTCAGGTCAACCACTAGTTCAAGGTGGAAGTGATAAGTCTGCAGCATCTCAAGTATGCTGGTGTTAGCTCTTGGGAAATTGAGAGGAAGGAAATAACAGTCCATAAAGTTTTGATTGCTTGGAAAAGAAGAGACATTTGTTGAAAGTATGAGCAAGGCCAGCTGCAAAGAGTTCAGCAATGAGCAGAAGTAGTCCTGCATTGGCTTCTTACTCACTTTAGCTATTAATTGACAGCATTTCATATTGGGGATTGAGTAGAGGAAGGCTGTTTTTCTCAGGCCTGTTAGGGGGTTATCTTACTTTTTAGTTAGTAGATTGGTTCTCTTTAAAGATGGGTAGAACAGCATGATCTGGGATGGTGTGGCAGGGAAGGTTTTGGCAAAAATACTGGCATGGAAGAAGTAAAATAAATGTGCCATGCTCTATTCCTCCCCCAATTTTAAAATATCAGCATTTTGCAAGCAATGGGCCATATGCTCCCAGGGCTTGCAAGCCAAAAAGTATAGCAACTTACTACAAAACCGCTCTCCAAATTCTACACACAAGCCAAAACCTCCTACTTGGTATGCTGCCGTCATGCCAACTTGCAGAACAGAGATTGAGCCTGGGCAGGGAGATCTGCAAAAGAATAGCAGGTTATGCGCAGGAGCACATAAAGGGAGATAAAAGCTGTGGCTGGGGTCAGGACATTTGTCCTGCAAACCCAGCTTGCAGAGAGAAAGCAAAGTAGATTGCCACTGATAGCAAGCACATGTTTCCAGGCCAGAATGCCACGTCTTCACAGAGGGAAGGCAGATAAGTCTCCTTGGGCTGCTCCTGCAAGGCTTTCTATGCACAGGAAGTAGGAATGTGGACCTGCAATGCTGGCCCCATCAGGTCCATGATCTTAGCTCTTTGGCATTGACACCATGGCAGAGTGGCTGCAGCAGCTCCGGTCGCATCCTGTTGGATGGGAATCACCCTGCATGCTTATGGTATTCAGAAATACTTAACTGATACTGAAACCAGGTTCCTGAAGAACCTGCAGCCCAGAGATACATAGGTGCTCTTCACCTGTACCTCATAGGATTGTCTGTCTGAAACAGTGAAGGAGAGATCTTTGATCAAGATTTTTCTGCATGGCAAAGCAAGACAAGAATTAGTCCCACCAGTGTCAGTTTGCTTTCAGCAGGAATATACATTTTACTGTGGTAAGACTAATACCCCAGCCATGTGCAAGTACTGGGGAATGCCACCCGCAGATGATGGTCTTATGGGTGTTAGACATTTGAAACCTCATGAGGCTTTTTTCCATGTTTCCTGCTCCCTTGGTACAAGGTTCTCCTGTTTTTTCCAGACTCTATTTCTCCATGACGGAGCATCTGGAGAGTACTTTATATTTCTCCAGGGATAAACCCTGCAATATTTATCCACTGTCTAGCTCAGAGCTCTCCCCTTCTCTGGCTGGTACACTACATGCTCTCTGGCAGAGGTTTAAAGCAGTACAGATGCTCAACTTTTCTGAACATTTTTGTGGGCTCAATATGATGGAAAAAAAAGAGGTTAAGAATGCCTATTTGAGGACCTGTACTAGCCACTATAGGCAGAGTGAATTGGGGTAATAAAATCACAGGCTGGGATGTATGGAGTGGAGCATATGCTGTATCTTCACCAGGAGCGAGCCAACTGCTGCTGGGAGGATGGGGCTGTGAATGGCCTCCGGACCAGACACTTGCTCAATTTGCATGCCTGCGTGGCTGCTGGTGGATCCAGCTGTTCCTTCCCTGGCTGCTTTACACAGTACAGGGATGCTGAGGCTCAAAGGGGCAGAGCGGCTCTTCGGGGACCTGGGAGCAGATGAAAGAAAAGGGCCTGGTCTGGGAAAAATGTGTTCTCTGACCCCACAGCTGTACCAGAGCACTGTAGGTAAAGCTGAGACATCACAGGCTGGTACTTCAATGTGATGTTTCTGAGAAGAGGCTTATGCCTGGGGCTTCAGGGTAGAGCTTTCTGCTTTCAGTGGGTGGTAGTTTCTACCCCTAGTATCATCCCTTTGAGGCTGGTGGAGGAATGCCCAAAGGCAATTGTTGGGAGAAGTGACAAAGTCAATTTCCTTTAGTAGCAGTTACATTTTAAGCTTCTGCTGAACACTGTATTGCACCATGAATGCGTCGTTTTCAACAGGGCAGTCACTTCTCACTGCTGAGGGAGCAACCATTGCTGCACTGTCCTGAGACAACAGCAGATGTCAGTTACTGTGATTCTTATGGGGTTGGGATATAATTATGCTCTTCTTAACAAATCTTCCAGTGAAAGACAAGATGTACCATGTAAACTACGCTATTTTGGCAATAATAATAATAATATAATTTTCTCCAGAATGCCTTTTTTTTTCTTCAATGTTGGCATCAAATAAACTTTCAAGAGCAATGAGAATATGTATGGAATTTGCTCATCCTAAAATTTATGTTCTTCTCTTTTCTGCAATGAGTAATCAAAGGTCTTGTGCAGGAGTACATAAAACAGGATTGCTCTTTTTTATTTCTTGGGAGATGGCCATCGTTGCATTGGGCCAGAGCTATGAGTCAGGGCTGCTGTTTCCTATCCTGAAGTGAGGAATCGCTCTCAGGAAGCCCTGTGTTGTGCTGGAGATCAGAGCAGGTGATAATGGTCTCATCTGGCTTTGAAATTTATGAGAAGACAGAACATGTAATGGAGTCATCATTTCATTTTAGTTTATTCTTCACATTGCAGCACTTGGAGATGTAAAAGCCGTGTGGTGACCAGATGGAAGGAGCAGGAATGGGGAGTAGTAGTAGGGTGGCTTCCCCATTACTAGGAAGAAAATCCTGAATAGAAGCAAAACATGCTGGGAAAATATGGAAGTCATTTTATCCATACAGAGGACATTCAAAAGAAGTACAAGTTATGAGAATGTAAACCCTAAACTGAGAGGAGATGGATAAAAGAGGGAAGGGTCAGAGAAATATAGATTAAAAGTATGAGAAAAGATGAGTGGTTGTATCCTTCAGAACCTGAGCCACCTCTATCTGAGGCGCAAATATCAGCAGAGGACTCTGAATTCTCAAATGAAGACAGAAAAACACTCAAGAAACATGAACTTGAGATAACTCTGGGGCTGGGAGAAAGGCAATAGATGCCATTTATGTGAGGTTTAGAAATACTCCAAATTGCAAGAGTTAAAAATTGATCCTCCAATTCTCTTGTAGTCTTCCACATGCTTCTTTCAGAACCTTGGGGCTCAAGATTTCCACCCAGCTTCAAGATTTGGGATTATTTGCCAAGGATTTGTTTTCTTGTTCTCTTTAATTACATTCCTAAATATCCATTCAGTAAGTCTTGGTTTCTATTTGGAGCGGGGCAAAATAATTTCTTCTATCAATTCTTAAACTTCTATTTTCTGTTGTGGCCATGAGAAGAAAATGTAGTTTTAAATCAGTAGAAGTTCTTTTCTTCAAAAGAATGTTTATTTCATTGTGGACCTAAAATTAATTTTAAGGTGACATTAAATAGTTGAAACTTTTCAAGGTAATTTATACTGAAACTTTTCTTTATATTATGAGGAAATACTGAACACTCTTGAATTGCTTAATTTAGTAAAACTAAGATGGAAAGGAGATATGATGAGTTTTCATATAGACATTTAGGAGGTAAACTTCAAGGACAAAAAGAATTAGGTAAAGAATAATCTTGGCAGGGGATCAAGTTAATGCAAGCCAGTTATAGAATCATAGAACCATGGAGTGATTTGGGTTGGAAAGGACCTTAAGATCACCTAGTTCCAGCCCCCCTGCCATGGGCAGGGACACCTCACACTAGATCATGTCACCCAAAATATTAAGCTAATATTAATAAAAATATTAATTTAATAGTAATTAAATTAATAGAATTAATAGTAAATTAATGTTAATACATTTACACTGGAAATTTAGAGAGGGATCTCCATCCACCCATCCAAGAGGTGGTGTTCTGGCAATGGGAACTGAGAAATTCCCTGGGTTAGGCTGCGGTTGGGTGCACTAATGAAAACGATTGTATCGCAGAATTCTTAGGGACAGAAAACGAGGCTTGTGATGTGGATCAGTTGGTATCTGATGTTTAGGTGTCAGCAGCTGAGTTTGAAAAGAGACTTGGTTGTTTATTTGCACCATTGCTTTATTCTATTAATCACATGCTTCAGGACTTTTGTTTGCAGTCTGCGGAGGTCAGTAAGGGTCATTTTTACTTTTCATTTATGCACTGCTAGACTTCTAGGTTGGTCTCTTTTTCACTTGTGAACCATGAAAGTGCAGGAGGTAGGCTAAAGCCCTTAATCTCTTGCATGCATCTCACTCATAAGCTTGAGTTTAAAGAGATCAGCAGATCTGGGGTAAGGAAGGCATTTCCCTATTGATCAGATTGTCAAGGACTACTGCAGAAGAGGGGATTGTCTTAATTTCTTAGGATTTGCAGGAAATTCCACTTAACTGCTCCCTAATAGTGCAAGGATTTGGGCTATTGACAATACATTTCATCTTGCTTTTTTGTCTCCTGGGGCTCATTAAGTTTGCAGCTGCTTCATGATGAAGTGTAAAGTTTGCTACAGACTGCTGGGGAGCATCTTAGGGCCTTCTTGTGTGTGGGGACACATTGGGCAGAATGCATGTGAACTCTATCCTGCTTCACATTAGGGCAGCCCAGTGGACGGGGTACCCTTGTGCTTTCTAAATCTTGTCAGCTATAGATCAGAAATGAACTGTCCTGAATTGGGCCAAAGAGGAAGGGAAACAACTTTTCCTGGGTTCAGCAGCAGCAGTCATTTTTCTCCTTCTTAGTAGCTGGTGCAGTGCTGTGTTTTTGACTTTCAGCCTG
>WYDI02024620.1:0-11492 GCA_009867235.2 Psittacus erithacus | reverse complement strand
TATTCTCTTCCCTTGTTATTTCCCTTATCGTTATTATTATTGGTGGTAGCAGCAGTGGTTTGTGTTATACCTTAGTTCCTGGACTGTTCTTATCTCAACCCATGGGAGTTACATTCATTTGATTCTCCTCCCCATCCCTCTGGGAGCAGGGGGGAGGAAAGGGGGGGGAGTGAGAGAGCGGCTGCGTGGCTGACTGGACTTAAACCGTGACACAACTGCATTTCAGAGGAACACGTTAAGGGCGGTGTAGGTCAGGCATTGCTGCTGGCTTGGGGCTCAGGTGGAAATCACTGTCAGCCCTAAAACAATGCTTGGACCTCCTGACACCTAAGGGATGTGGGCAGTGCTTTGGGTAGGGGACAAAGTGGGTATTAAGGAAATGGAAAGGCAAGAGGGGCCCCAGCTCTTCTTCTCACTTGCAGATCCACTTGCCACACCAGGTGGCTCTGACACAAGATAAGCACCACAGGGCTGCTGGATAAGTCTTGCTGATGAATTATTTTGAAGCTACCAGCAGCTTAGCAATTAATCAAGGAGAATGATGAATCAAAATTATAGTGATTTCTAAGATGCTGGTGCTCTGGTTTGTAACTTGCACACACTACAGGCATAGAACAGCTATGATGGTTTCTTCCTTTCCAGTCTAAACATAGTAAAAAAACCTCCCCCCTTGTGTGAAACAGCCAAGTAAGCTGCAATGATTCCTGTGGTGCACTATTACTTGCTGTTTAATTATATCTTTAGGACTGGGAGCAGGTAAAAGTGTTGATGCTAAATATATTTAGACATATGGGTTCTGCTTGTATTTGGAGTTGGTTTTATCTACCAGACCCATAAAGTAGTGAAGCTACATGATAATGCCATATGTATAATAAAAGCACATTTTTTGAAGACTGCATAAATGCATACTACTAAAATACAGATATTTTGCTAAGGAAATTAAAAATGAAAGATAGGTTTAAAACATTGTTAAAGACTATAATGGGAATGGCAAGTGGCATAATGGGAATAATGCCGTGGGATTATCCTTGGCCAATAGGGAATAACCAGAATGAGATAGTATTAAGGACAGTAAGTCCAATCCTGCAGAGCACGAGCAATCCTGAGATGTGCTGAGCCTGCTCAGCTCATGGTGAAGTCAGTGGGAGCTGAGGGCATTGAACATATTGGCAGAATGAGGCCCAAGTCAGAGACTTCCAACCTAAGGCTGTAATTTTTAGCCTGGATTTTTATGAGATGCCAATTTGATTTTTATGAGACGCCAATTTGGATGTCTTAGCGGGGCACTGGCACAATAAGAACCATTCAGAGAAGCAGCCAAATTTTGCTGAGGGGGTCTGATCCCCCTGCCACTTCCATTGAAAGACAGATTCCTATTGTCTTCTGTGGGGTTTGTTTCTGGACTTGTTATAAGGAGGCACCCTAAATGCATTGAAAATTGACTGAGCGAGGTATGGAAGCAGCACATCTCAAAAACCCTGTGCTGTTGGCACTCTGGTTAGGTGGAGCCAGCTTAAGTCTATTTTTAATTGTGAGGTGGCCAAGCTGTACAAACGCTTTTGCCCATTTCATTCCTTAGCACAATAAACCCCTATTTTACATGTCTCAGATAGCCAAGGTTACAGAGCTGTAAGGACAGCGAGAGTCACGTATCTTGATTTTAAGCAAACAGTTTCCTTGGATGGAAAATAACATTTTTGACTCCCTGAGCAGAAAAAACCTGGAAAAGCTATCTCCCCCTTTCCCAGAGTCCAAGCAGGATTGTTTTAATAACCTTATTAACAAGGTCTATGTGAAATAGTAGCGACTATGGCCTCGATCCTGCAGTTCCAGCACAACTGTCCATGACCGTGAAGGAGTGTGTGTGTGTGAAGTGTTTGCAGAACTAGGGGCTATGACCCTGTCCCACTGAAACCATCAGAGAGTTACCAACTATTGTGGAGTGTTGGGGGTGCAGGATCAACCCCAATACCAAACCCCGTGTAGGCTTCCACAGGGCAGGGCCAAAACTAGCCTGTAGTTTTTGGCTGCTGGAAGTGAATTCAGATCTCTACTGTGCTTCTTCCCTCCAGCCATGCTGTAGAAGCTACTGTCAGAGAAGGGGGTTTCATTCTGTCCCCTGCAATCTCAGGGTATCTCCTGGGGCTCTATTTCCTTCACCATATTGGGCTGCAGTGAGCCCATTGCCTTGCAGCTGCATCAGCAAGGCTTTTTCTTACTTTTCTTAAGTGGAATGTTGAGAAATTTAGCCTTATTGAGGCCTCATACACTTTTTGTAGCCTGGCGACAAAACCTCATTGTATTTACCTGTGTTTCCATGCCCATTAGGAGCTCTGTTTTAGCTGCTACAGCAAAATCATGCGTGTGGCATGAGGAGAGTCAGAAGAGTCCTCTCTTCCAGGAGCAGCTTCTTGAATTTTCAGGGCAATATGGGCAGCTTCCACAGCCACTCCTAAAATGCTGCTGCCTTGTCCCTTTAGGAGGCACCTGAAGATACCCCTCAATTCTTCAGTGCACCTTCAGCACTTTGGAACTACTCTTAAATACCCTTGTTAAAACATGTGTTTCAGCATAATCATGATGAGCCTAACTGCTAAGTCTGGCCTTACAGGGAGGATAGCACTTACTTCCTTAATGTGGATGCTCTATACTATACCTTTCATATTTTTAGTAGCATACAGCAGTGGTCCAGCGTTTAGTGTACTGTATGTACTTTTAATAATCTCCATAAAAGCCTGATTTTCAATCCCTAGGCTCAAGCTGACAGTGTAAATAAAATCACCCAAATCCACAGGGTAAGAGAAATGAAAATGACAAGGATTAAAATTTTGTCAAACCTCTTTCTTTTTAAAATTCTGCTTCCCTTCCAATTGGATCACGACCCTCTGTGTGCACAGCTTAAGACCAGACGGTATGCTTTCACTTTTATTCCACTCTGCAGCAGGCTTACAGTATTTAGTGAAAGTCTGTAAAGAATGTGTGCTGTGTAGAGAGTTAATACCATAATCCCCTATCGTTAGGGTCAAATGCTGAATAGAGCAGAAGAATTAGAAAATATGTTACATACAATGGCAGAAAAAATGCATCAGCATGCTGTTCTGTTAACACATGCATTCATTAACCACAAGTAAATGACAATGAGGTAATAGAGTATATTAGGAGATGTGTACTTCAAGTCTAGTGCGCTATATTGTTATGAGAACCTAAGACTTTGAGTGAGAATCTGACTGCGAATACACACACATCACAGGGTTCTTCTTTGGGTATAATTGCGTCTTCCTAGGAAGCACTTAGATGCAAAGACCAGCTTTTAAAATTATTTGGCAAAGATGAACTTTGAATACTCCTTTTTTAGATATCCTGTGAAGTGCCATATCTATATTTTGCTATCCAAGCACAACAATACATCTGTCTCTAGAGAAATCCCAAGCATGAATCGCAGTATTCTTAGCTAAGGAAGTATTCAGAAAACAGCCCTAGTGCTTGCCTTTTCAAGAGATCCTTAGGGGGCTTGCTACTTGCACCATATAGAATTGGCATGGGTGTTTCATTCCCTTGGGTTTCCAGAAAAAAATGAGCCAGTATGCACTGGAGGAGTGACAATTTGCTAGAAAAAGGGGAGAGAAAACACATGTAGCTTTGCCTGATACCAACTGGAAAACATAGGAATCACACCATATAAAAATCTTGCCATTATGAGTTAGTGTATTGTGCCTTTCTGAAAGGAAAAGGCTGAGCTTCACAAGAAGGGGGCTGGCCCTAAGCAATAGGAAGAGATATAGAAGTTATTTGGCTGCCTGTACTGACACTAAGTAGTGTCTGATTCCCTAATTATTCCTGCTGATTTAGCCTGATTATTAAGGGAGAGAGACAGTGCTGAGCTGGAGACGGGATGAAGGTACTTAAAAACCATCTTGCAATAGCTGGTTAATGACAAACTGTGGAAAGCATGGCAGCAGCATGTAACCACAAGACTTTGTCCAGTGTGAGCATGTTATCTTATCTCAGCACTGATCAGTTGTAAATAGGACCAGGCAGCACGTTACTGAACAGTGTGTGTATGGTCTTGTGTAGACACATGTGCTGGTTCTGCACTGTCACCTGCACAACATTTACAATTTGGTGGGTTTTTTCCTGCAGTAGGAGTTGGGAGTGGTCGGGAAATTACCTTTATCTGAAGAAACAAGGCAAAGAAATTGACTTAAATTTCTCATAATTTTTTTTAATAAATTCAGAAAATTCTTGGTTAAAAAAATTCACTTTTCCAAGAAAAAGCTCTTTTTTTAAAAAAAAAAAGAGGGGAAAAAATAAAAAAGCTTGTCTTCACCAACTGCTTGACTAGTAACTGAAATTAAAGAGACTTTATTTATTTAATCTTTTAGGCTCCTCAAGGGAATAAAAAATGACATAAAGGGCTGTTGCTTCTCATTAAGTTACGCATTCCTTTTCATTTTGAAAGCTTTCTTAAATTCTCTTTGAGCATTTTTGAGTTTTGTGAATGGGGCTTTAACAGATGTTGAGCCCTTCTGACAGCAAGTGGCAGGCAACATCAGAAAGGGTCAGGTCTGAAGGTGTTAGTGCCCTATGCCTTGTCCTGTAGCAGTCTCATCAGAGGTGTGAACTGCTTTCTAATCCTCATGATAATTTGTTTTACCTCCTTTATGACATTCTGGCTGTTCTTCCTTCAAAGTTACACTCCTGAGGAAACAACTTTATTAAAAAATGAATTAAGAAAGGATCTTCACCACTGAAACACAAAAATCCTCCCCCATGGAAGCGCACTGTTTTCCTATGCTTCCATTGGTGTCAAAGACATTTTTCATCTGGGTAAAATTCAGCTTTGTGGTTTAGTCTTCATACTCTTAGGTACACATTTCTTTCTACCCTTGGGAATTAGATGTAGTGTTTATAAATTAACTGTAGTATTCAGTTTATTTAACCACACTTACTATATCATGGTGGACAGCCAAAGCCAGGCTGTGCCAGACTGCTGCCCAAGTAAATCCTGGTGAGGAGATTCACAGGGACTGAGCTGCAACTCATGGTTGTAGGAGTGCTGCATATTTTTTAAGGGAAGAACATCTCACCTGGAAACTGCAGACTTCATGAGTAAATATTATTTAAATCAATAGATTATGTGTATTGGTCTTGACTCAGTTTAATATCCTACTGAGTCAGTAGGCTGAAACAATTAGAAATTGTGACTAGAAAGAGAAATGGAGTGTGATAAATTAAATCAAAGAAACAAAACCTGTTATTTCTTTGGTGACAGGAGAATACACAGCAATAAAAGATTAAGCATTTGATGTGGAGTTTTTTTTCTCTAAGACAAAAAATACACAAAATAATTCAGGTGAACGGAGGATTATTCAGGTTGGCGCTTGTCATTCAACAAGTGGTTCAGCTCGAGAAACGAGCCAACAAACCTAGAGCAAGAATCTGATAATAATCACTGCCGAGACTAACTTTGAGGCTAAAAAGCCACAAAAGAGCTTTGTGAAGTGGCTGATGGCACTGCCACCTCGGGGCAACAGGGTAGTGAGTGGGAGCTGCAGCCCTGTGCCTGGTCCCAGGTCTTTGTTCTACATACAGCTCTCTTGGTCACGTTCAGACATTTAAATGCTGTACTGGTGGGTCGCTCCCATTTTGTGCAAGCACAATTAATGCCCATTCACTAGAAAAGCCTGGAATGAGGTCGATTGCCTTAGATGCAGTTGTCTTCTAAGATCTAATTTTTGGTTCAGCTGGGTAGAATTGAGCCAGAGGTCTGACTATCAAATTCTTATGTCTGTGAAGAGCAGATGCAGCCATTTTTCAGACAAATGAGTGAAGAGACCTCTGTGGCCCACACAAACTAACGATTATGAATATTGTTTGGATGTTTCACTGCTCATGATATGACTATATAGGGTTAAATCAACGATGCTGTTGGGAAAACAGCCAGAAAAGGGAAAAGAATAGTTTCATTTGCTTAAATGATCAAGTTGTGTATACTCTGCTCACCATCAATTTGCATCTTCTTCTGTGGTTCCACACAACTCCTTCCTGTGGTTCAGAAGGGGATTGACTCAAGTTAATCACCCAGAAAATGTTCTCCTCTTGAAAATTACTTAAGAAGAAAGGGAATGAACTCTTCCTAGCAATATCCATGCCTTGTCCAGGTCAATGGCAGCTTTGGGGGCTTCTGGAAAGCATCCAAGAGCAGCGTGGTGTGGAAGAAGTGATGTTTACCTTACTTCTTAATATTGGTCTGTAATGATAGCAAAATAAAAGGGAGCAGTTTTGGGTTAACCTTGAAGGAGTCTACTGTTCTGAGCAAGTGAGGTGACGGTGTGTTTTGTGGAAGTGCTTATGAAGAAGTTATATTTGCTTCTCACAGTAGTTACATACCCTCTACCAGAACAACATCTGACTATCTTTCAAATACCTAAATATGCCAGCATCTTTAATTTTTCTTTTCATAGGGAAAGTAGCTTGATTAGCATGGTTTTGTTTGCTTATGTTTGTGCTTAGATGTGGTTGTACCTGGCAACTGTGTGTGAAGAAATTAATGAGGCAAAGTTAAGTCAGAGAGATGAGTTGTGCAATTAATGCTGAATGTGGGGAGATCTATAGTTATTCTCATCTCTTGTGAAAATGAATGAACTTGCCATAGGAGAGCTGTGCCTCCTGCCTTCATGGGTTTCTCTACCTTGATTGGCATTTCTTGGTTTTGATAGCACATACCAGCTGCAGGATGTAATGTGATGCAAAATCCACCCATGAACAGAGAGTCAGGAAGGCTGGATGATCAGCTACTCATGCCACTGCTCCTTCTTCAAAAAGATTGCTGCAGATGCACCATTAGCAGAGAGGAAAGGCATCATTTGTTTGAACAGAAGGATTCTGACTGATTTAGAGATTGCCCAGCAAAACATGAAGCACAACATGTAATACTCCTTTGCCCATTTGCAAATAGTGACCGTACACAAATCAAACTCCAACATTATATTACAGAGGAAATAAAAATGTATGCCTCTTTGAAAAGTAACACAAAGCTTGATTTCCCCACACGTGCAGCCACAGGCAGAACTCACCGCTGTCACCAGATAGCTCTTGTGAATGTGGTACGCACATGTTTTCACTTCCATGCTTTTCATTGTAGCATTCTTGGTAACTGCTAGTTTATTGCCTTGGAAGCTACTGTCTGTGTGCTTTGTTAAACCTGCCTTCCTATGAGCTCCTTCTCTGCCCTTCTTTGTTTGATTTGGTGTTGGAAAACGCTATGTAAAGCTGTTCTTCGTGCTCAAAGGAAATGACCATAGTGCAGGACAAAGTGTTTTTTAGGAAGTTCTGAATTCACACACGCAAAAAAAGTATTCCAAGGAACTAAAGGAACTGACAACAGCTCTAGATCGTGTTCAGTGAATAATCACTTAAAACAGGTATTTGATGGAATTTAGGAGAAGAACACTTATCAATATATTTCTGGCCTCTCTTTTCAAAGCAACAGTGTTATTAAATAATGTTAAACAAAATACCAGTATCACAAAGCACAAATCTAATGCAGAGGAACACTATGCACCAAAGTAGGTATTTTCAAACTTCTTGTTTTCTTAACCATTTGTGCATCAACAATACATCTTCACAATGCTACAGCATCTCCATAGCTTTGAGACCACAGGATCCCCAGGCTATCATTAATGGAGTACTGGCATCAATCTCAAGGCAATTTTTCAGAGTATAAGTTGTTCCACACTTTTTTGGCTGATCAACTTCCTTTATGGCAGCCTTAGGCTCATATAGATTCCCTGATTTCTCTCTGTAGAAATGGAAATACAAGTCATAGACAGTCACAGCCAATGAAGGAAGGGGAAGCACAAAGATCCGGGCCCTGATCCTGCATGGTGTTTAACTGTCTTGGTGCTCTAAGTACTTCTATCACAATGAGGATTATGGGGTATAAATGCAGTTCTGTAATTTAACCCATCTGTAATCTGCATCTGTATGGAAAAGAGCTCTGACTCTGTATTTCGGGGCAGAAGTCCCACTGGGACACCTGAAAGTAAAGTTTGCTGCAAAGATGTTTGCACGTTTTGTGTGTAGTTTTGCTTCTTGCGTTAGATCCAGCGAGGGTCAAAGTTGCTTTACATCACTGTGATTGGTTCCAAAAGAAACCTTCAAATAAACCAGGATTATTGCAGCATTGTCTGTTGAAATACACCCAGGTAATCCAGCATGGCTTAACTTGGGCAAATGAAATCAAGTAAATTTTATCTGTCTTGCACAATTCAGCTTGGGTTTGCTTCCTACCTGCCGTGCAGGATGCCCGCAAAGCACCAGAGTATTCAGGTAATGCACACAGCATAGATAGGGACTGTCATTGTATCTTAACAATTTAAGAGATGAAGGGGAGAAATGTTAATGCTTTGCATTTATTTACTTTTACAGCATGCCATAAAGATTAAAAATACATTGTACACAAGTGCAGTATTTAATGTAGCACTGTAATTACATTCAAGTGTGTTACTAAATAGTCTTGAGAAAACCTTAATGACCAGCTGTTCTACCCTCTTCCCATATGTCAAAAATGGTTTCAGAAATCACATTCTGGGACAGTAAGGTTGTATAATTAGACAGTGTATAGTTAACACTTCTAGATTTTCCTCTTAAACTGTGGGCCCTTTTCACTAACATATTGTGGTTTGGTGCCAGTTTGGCACAATGCAATTATGCAATGTGCCAAACTGCAACTGAGATGTACAAACTCTCAGAGACATGTTATGATTGCACCATTATCTTTTTATATCTTTTTCATCATTAGGACTGGATGTTTTTTATGTTATGTAAGGTTCAGCTTTTTGTGGCCAACAAACTTAGTAAATAGGACTGTAAATTTTTAATACTTCTTCCATAATGCCATTTGTCTAATCAGAATTAGATGGTTCCTGTAACCCCACATCAGTTTTCACCAAAAAAGGCATCATTCCAAGAACAGCAGCTATGGATGAAAATGTAGAAGGAGGCACCTTTTGGCTCAGTTCAGGAATGCACTTAAGCACATGCTTAGCATTAAGCACATGAGTGCTTATATAGAGGCATGCGCTGAAGCTGGATCAGAATATGGTTTATGCAAACAAAATAAACCCTTTCTGGAAGGAAGCACATATAGGGGCAGCTCAGTCTTTTGAACACTTCTTTTCCGTATAACATCTAAAAATGACAGTGCTTCTCTGGGACAGTTGTTATTTTGCAAGACAAAACACATCCCCAGTTTGCAAGGTTTGAGGGGGGGAAGTCGGTGGGAATACACTGAGCACAAGCCGGCAGGCGAGCCGTCAGTGTGTGGCACACAGACCATCCATCCTGGCTGAGCAAGGGGGGGGCACGGGAGGCAGCAGCTTCACTGTCCTGACGAGGGAGGTTTATGGCAGGTTTTGCTGGGGGGTTTTCTGGTGGGTTTTGGTTTTTTTTCCCTGAGCTTCAATTTCCAATGACTTATTTAGATGTAAGCAATGACAGCTGTAATCATGTTTTAAATCTTGCTTTGTATCCTTAGTTATCATGTTGTTCAATTAATATTCAGAATAATGGAAGTGATGTGCCCCTTTGAAAAAGACTTGAATGCAGGCCAAAGCTTTGGGAAACTGATTCTCAAGAGGATTAATCAGCATTTAAAACTTGCATTAATAAAAATCTGATCTTCTACTGTGTGGCATGCATAATACTTTTCATTTTTAAGCATTTTATTTTAATAGTGTGGTATCCTTTGTCCTGATTTTTAAAGGGATTTTAAAATGTAACTCCTTCAAATCAATCCTGCTTTGACCCCTGGGCATTCTTTTACTGAATATATAAAAACATTAAAGAAATCCTTGGTTCACAAATACCTCTGTTACTAAGGATGAGCAAAGTACAGTGCGCAAGCACACTTGTAGTAGAAATTATATAGCGCTTCCACAGGAATTTGTTAGGTAAGGACTCATCTTTTCACGTAAGTTATTGCTCAGTAAGATCACAAGTTTACAAATAATTACTTAAAAGTTTGAAGGTAAATTATACCCTGAGAACACATGAAGAGTCCTGGTTAGGCTTCGTAAACAGCGCTCTCCTTTTTTCACCTGACTTTTCAATCTGTTACAAGGAATATTATTGTACCCCATGCCAACAAGATTGAGTCTACGTCTGAAAGACAGACTTAATCTATGTTTTGTGTTGTTCTCCTGATCTTATTAGTGGGTTAGAGAAACAAAAGGATTTCGTGTAAAGTTTCGCATATAAATTCGATTCTAGTAAACCAGCTAATTTACATGCTAAGCAGCCAGCAGTTGGTAAGATAGTTTTGTTTCATGTCAAATGCAGAAGGTAAATGTATTCTAGAAATACTAGAAAACATTGTTTCTTCTGAAGAGGCATTTTAATAGCAAATAGCTTACTCAGACCTTCTATGAAACAGAGAAATCTAGTTGAGAAATTCCTGTATCCTTACTTGTGTACTGAAAAGGCAACACTGTGCTCTGAGTATGGACCATCTGCTTTTACTTTGTTTCGTGCCTAATGTGATGCTTCAGTTCATCATAAACACAATCAGTTTTCTAAATGGTGCCGGAGGTTCTTCAAAGATATTTATATAATCTTGCTGCATTCTAGAAATAGAAGGTAAATGTGTTTTGCTTTAAAATGGTGACTATAAAATGTATCAAATGAAACGTCTAAAATTGTGTCTTAGGCACTGGGCAGACTTTGAAATACTGCAGAGAAAAATGATTCACAGAAAATACGCCTTCTTTACCTACAGTAGACAGTGCACCCACCATAAGAGGTGAAGTCAGAGAGGGAAGGGCTTTACATAGATGTGTATTTTTTAACTAGATACTAATTTAGGTTTCCTGGAATAAAAAGCTTAAGACTCCATTCAAGATGCTCTGTGAGTTCCTACTCAGGGAGTTCCTATTGGGTCTGGGCCAGTGATACGCAAAGATCCCATCACTTGCATAGAGATAGCAGAAGCAACTCCCAGGCCTTCATGTACTCTAAGAGAGGGACAAGCAGGAGTTATTTTGGTACCACCTTGTTATCCCATCAAGCACTACCCATCTGTTGCTGGTTTCAGAGGTTATGTCTAGTGCTACTGTCCACAGACTAAAGTACTTTCTCATGAGTGAAGTCCTGGCCATAAGAAATCTATGACAAAACACATGGTCAAGATTTCCAGTTGTGCTACAACATTTTTGTGAGCTGATAGACACCCAGATTAAAATCCAAAAGGCTGGATAAAATGTATATGAGCTTTCTACTTGCTGGATAAATGCGGCAGTGGCTCTCATCTCTAGCCTCCCCTCATCTTTACCATCCCCAAAGAATCATAGAATAGTTAAGGTTGGAAAGGACCTTAAGATCATTAAGTTCCAACCCCCCTGCCATGGGCAGGGACAGCTCACACTAAACCATGTCACCCAAGGCTCTGTCCAGCCTGGCCTTGAACACTGCCAGGGATGAAGCATTCACAACTT
>WYDI02024619.1:0-10795 GCA_009867235.2 Psittacus erithacus | reverse complement strand
GGGGGGGGGGGTCCGGGGAGGGGGCTGCTCCCCATCCTGTGCAGCAGGATTGTCCGGTGCGGGAGCAGCGGGGGCCAAGGAGTGTCTGTCCATAGCAGGGGCTGGCCCCGGGGATCCCCATGTGCCCCCGCCCCGGCCGGGCACCTCTATTTGGTAGGAAGCTGCGTGGCCAACGCCTGCCCCCATGCCGGGGGGTGTCAGTCCGTGGCGGAGCAGCCCCTAGTCCCCAGGGGGCATGATGCCAGAGGGCGGCAGTGGGGGGGCCCCCGCCTCGGCCCCATGGACCCGCTGGTGATCCTTAAGGGATTCCTTGTAGCGGAAGCTGCGTCCGCAGGCCGGGCACTGGTAGGGCCGTTCTCCGGTGTGGATGCGCTGGTGTTTGAGCAGGTTCTGCTTGCGGATGAAGCTCTTGCCGCAGGCGGCGCAGGCAAAGGGCCGCTCGCCCGTGTGCAGGCGCTGGTGGTTCTGCAGGTGCTCCTTGCGGCTGTAGCACTTGCCGCACTCAGTGCACTTGTAGGGCCTCTCGCCACGGTGGATCATCTGGTGCCGCACCAGCCCCGAGTGGCAGTTGAAGCTCTTGCCACACTCGGCGCAGGGGTAGGGGCGCTCGGCCGCGTGGCTCCGCTGGTGGATCCGCAGGCTCTTCTTCCCACTGAAGCTCTTCCCGCACTCAGTGCAGCCGTGCGGCCGCTCCTCGGCAGGTCCCGGTGTCGCAGTGGGACCCGCTGCCTCGGCTCCCGGCCCCGGCTCTGAGCCCGGAGCTTTGCCCAGTCTGTGCTGTGCTGGCAGAGCCACCGCTGGAGCCGGTGTCACCGCTGCCTGTCCCTCAGGGTTCCCAAAGCCTGTGCTGGGGAAGAGCAGCTCCCCAGAGCTGCCCGGCAAACCCACGTCCTCGGGGGGCTCGGCGTGGGGGCACCGCTCCTCTGTCTTCACCAGCAGCCCATCGCCAGCTGCAGGGGGGAAGACTCAAGTCAGCGGCTGCTGGTGACACCAGGGATGTTCCTAGCCCCATCCTAGCTCCACGGGGCCGGGCTCAACATCACTCACCAGGACCAGGGCCTGTCAGCATCTCCCTCTCTGGCAGCTCCCAGGGCTCGCGAACGCAGGGCTCTTCTTCCTGCTTGATCCATGACAAGAAGTCATGGGCAGTGATCAGGGCGTCTGCACCTGCAGGGAAGTACAGGGACAGGGACTCAGGCACATGCTGCACCAGGCAGGCTGGGAGAGGCAGCGGCTCCTAAAAGCAGTGGCTGCTGCTGGCACTGGGTGCACGGCACAGCCCAGGCCTCACCTGCGCAGGGGTCTGGTGGCATCGCCCGCTCCTCTGTGAACTGCTGCTCCCCAACGAAGGCCACCTCCTGTTTGATCCGGGACAGGATGTCGGAGGTGGAGATCAGCGACTCTGTTCACAAGGAGAGACTTGGCCAGTGCCAAGATGCAGCCACCCAGCGTGACCCATGGCCACTACACCTCAGATGTGGGACCCTGGGCTCTGGCCATGTCAGATATCCCTATCTCACAGCAGTTATTTGGCACCAAGAGTACCCCTGGGGGATTTCTGGGGATGGGTGACCTCAGGACAGCCCATAGGGATGGGTGACAATGGCACAGCAAATGGGGATGGGCAACTGTGGGACAGCCCTTGGGGATGAGTGACTACAGCACAGCCAACAGGGACAGGTGGCTGTGAGGCAGCCCATGGGCTCTGACATGATGTGGTGGTGGGGGGGGATACAAGGATCTCCTAGTGATGGATGCCCAAGATCCCCGGCACATCAGTCACAGGGGATTTTCCAGAGTCACTCATGGTGGCCCCTGGTCACACAGCAGGGAGCAGAGTGTGGCCACAGCTTGGAAACTGGGCCTGGAGGGCTGGGATCACCAGGAAAAGGGGAAGGATGCAAGCAGCGGGAAGAGGGAGGCATAAGCTGGGAGGCAGCAAGGCCAGGGGACCGGTGTCTCACCCGCACAGGCATCCGTAGGCAGCTCCCTCTGCTCCAGGTCCCTCTGCTCAGGGACGCAAGGTCCCTCCGGGCGCTCACTGCGGGGCTGTGCCTCGCTTCTAGAGAGGGCACCATCTGCATAGCGAGAGAGCATGGATGGCACCAGCAGAGGGGCTGTGCCCAACCCATCCTCCCCATGCCGACAGGCAGAGAACCTGCCTAAATTCAGCAGGACCTCCATGCTGGAGGCCTGGGTAGCATCGATTCTGAGGGAAAAGAACCCACTGCAGCACCCTTGGGACAGGCAGCACAGGCTGCCCCACGTGGTGGCCCTGGCATAGCACAGCACATCATCCCATCCCCGTGTACCCACATCCAGGACCCTTTGTGTTGATGCAGCTGGAAAGGGGTGAGAAGGGATGTTTACCCAGGGAGATCAAAGACTCATAGTTCTCCTTCACCAGGTTATTGTACAGCTCTTTCTGCCACTCCTCCAAATTCTTCCACTCCTCCGCGGAGAAGTAGACAGCAATGTCAACAAACGTCACCGGCACCTGCAGGGATAAGCCCCCGGCAGCTCAGCAGCACCCACACCCCTGGGGCTCTGAGAGGACCCATCCCGCAGCCCCCCAAAAGCCATTACCTTGGGGACCTCGCCCCGGGGGCCAGGGGGCAGCCGCAGCACCCAGAAGTTCCTATTCTTGAGGAGGTTCTCCACGTTCTCCAGGCGCCGCTGGAGCAGCCCGTACTCCTGGATGAGGGTGCCCAGCACAGCCCACTTGCTCTCCAGCTGGTTCCCAAACTCCATGGCTGTCTTCTCGCAGTCCAGGAGCTTCTTCTCGGCCGTGCCGGACCGACCCTCCAGGCTGAGCAGGCGAGTGGCGAGGAGGTCGATCTTCCTCTCCATCGCCTGCACCGTGGCCACCACGGTCCAGAGTGAGGCCTCGGCGGAGTGGAGCTGTGCCTCTCGCACGTGCGCCCGCTCCGGCAGCAGCGGCGGCTGCAGTGGCATCAGGTGGGGGGCCTCCACATTCCATTCCTGCACCTGTGGTGCGGGGAGGGTGCAGGTGGGAGGGGGCCCATGGTCACACAGACACACACAGACCCCCGGTTTGTGCCTGATTTTGGGCTGATCTGGGCCACCCCCTGGCCAAAGCAGGCAGCACTACCCTCACCCTGCCCTCCCTGGTTGCAGGACGGGTCCCCCCCAGCTCCCCCAGCCCCAGGCACCCTAGGGACCTGCCTTGCAGGCACTGCTATGTACCCTCAATCAGTGATTTGGCTGAGCAGGATTAGACCCCTGGAGTGGCTGGTTGGTGCTGCCCAGGCAAAGAAAGAGCTGCTGAGACCCAGTCTATGCACCAGAAATCGACAGGGCAGACAGATGTAGCAGGACTGAGGGGATGGTGAGGGGCAGACAAGGATAGGTTCTGCTCAACCAGTAGGTGAGGGAGGGATTGCAGAGTGACCACGGGGTTAGCGCCAGTCACTGTCCCCGTGGGACACTGGCCAGCAGCATCACCATGCTATGAAGGCAGAGGCCCCCACCCCAGGAACCCCCAACCCCCACCCCTTGCTGACCCCCGTCAGGCAGGAGCCCCTCGGAATGGGGCCGGGGGCACGGGGCAGCCTGGACCGCAGATGCCCGGGAACATCCTGGGGACGCACGGGGACATCCCGGGTCAGGGGTGCCGAGGGCATCCCGGGGCTGGAGCCTGCGCGAAGCATCCCGGGGGCACCGGGGCATCCCGCGGGCACGGGGACATCCCGGGTCGGAGGTGCCCAGCCACATCGTGGGGCCGGTCCCGGAGACATCGCGGGGGCACCGGAGTATCCCGGGACAGGTCTCCGCGAGCAGCCCGGGGCTGGAGGGCGCACGGGGTGGCCGGGGCTCCGCGGACCGAGAGTGCCGGAGGGTCCCGGCCGCTCAGGCCCGTGTCGGCGGCGGGGAGAGGCGCGGGGGGAGCGGCTCCGCCTCCGGTGCCGGTGCTGGTGCCGATGCCCCGGGCCGGACCGGGCTGGGCCGCGCTTACCTGGGCGGGCGCCCACTCGGCCATGGCCCCGCGGTGCTGGGCCGGGCCCCGGCGGCTGGGCCCGGGCCGCGGCGGGGAGAGCGCGGAGCGGAGCGGGGCCGCGCTGCCGCCCGCCGCCGCGCCGGGGCCGGTAGCGGGGCCGGGATTGGAGCCGCTGTCGGTGCCTGCGCGCTGCGGGCCGGGCCCCGCCGCCCCGCCGAGGAGCCAGGGGCAGCCGGGGAATTGCATCCGCCTCCGCCGGGCTTCGCGGCAGCGGGCGGGGGAGCGGCGCCGAGCGCGGAGCACTGCCGCCTACCGGCACCGACACCCGGCCGCTCCGACACCGCTACTGCCACCGGCGCTACGGGCGTCCCGGCACCGGCACCGACACTGCCGCAAGCGCCGAAGGCAGCGCCAGTACCGACAGCAGCATCGGCACTAGCACGGGCACGCATCGGCACCATCACTGTCGCTGGCACCGGCACCAGCATCAGTACTGACACTAGCACGGATTCAGCGTTGGCATCCGTGGCAGCATCAGCATTGGTATCGGCAGTGGCATGGGCAGCAGCACTGGCATTAGCATGGGCACGGCATTGGCACCACCACAGCCACCGCCCCACCACTGGCACTACCACTGGCATCAGTATCAGCACTAGCATGGGGAAGGCATTGGCACCAGTGTTGGCACAGGCATCGGTGCTGGCAGCAGCATCGGCATGAGCACCAGCACTGATACCAAGCCCCAGCACCAGTATCAGCATCAGCACCAGTGTCAGCACAGTTACCAACACTGGCACCAAGCCTCTGCCCTGACACCAGCACCAGCTGTGGCTCCAGTATCAGCACCAGCACGGTGGCCTGGTGGGTGCCCTGAGCCCAAAGTCCCCAGGTTACCCTGCTCTGAGTGGATGCAGCTGGGCACTGCATCCCTGCGAGCACCCCGGGTGACAGCCTGCAGGTGGCAGCTTGGGCAAGGGGGTGTCCCTCCAACCCTTGGGGACACTGTGCTGCTGGGACCCCCCTTCTCCCTCCAGCAAACACCCAGTGACACCCGGAGGGCTGCAGGTTGAGGGCCTGGTGTGGGCAGAGGAGCACAGAGCCATCGCCAGCAGGACCCCTGCCCTGGCCAGAGATGGATGTGAGACCCATGTGTGGGGACGTTCTGGTTTTGGGGACCCTGCCCCAACTTGCCCCAACCTTGGGACTTTTCAGTCTAAGTTCCAGGGGCTGGTGTCAGTGCCAGATTAGCGAAAAGCGTTAGGGTCCTGCCTTCATGGAAACCTCCCAGGGAAAGCTCATGCTTCAGGGGCATATGAGTTGGCACAGAGGAGGCTCCCCTCCACAGGACATGGAGCGGCTTGTCCTGGCCTCCGAGCAGAGAGGGCAGTGGGCTGAGAAGGGTTAACGGGCTGAGCAGGCATCACGGGAGCCTGAGCAGCCATTTCGCTTGAAGATGGGATGGCTCCTGTGTCTCTTCCAGTGCTGCGTCCCCCAGCTCTGGCACCTGAAGGCCCCTAAGCCCCTGTGCCTCTTTTCCATGGCTCAGCACCTTCCTGGCTCCTGGGGCTGAGCTGGAGCCGCTGGCACCCACCAGAACCTGGAGCAGAAGAAGCACTGGGAATGTCAAGTGTGTCTCCTGGGACCAAGGGTATGACCTGTTGGGCTGCTGATGGTGGCCCACAGGGCCTGGGGAGCTCCCAGCACTGGGGGAGGTGGGATGAGGACCCCAAAAAGAATGGCTAAAAGCAGCATTCAGGGAGCTCAATCTCTCTGTGCAATTAAAGGTAGGGGGTGGGAAACAATGGCCTTGGTAAAACAGAACACCAAAGAGCACGTGGAGGTGCTGCTCTCCCACACTGCCCTCTCCACCCTGGTCCCAAAGGTGCCAGGATTTGGCTGCAGCCCCTCGCTGGGACTTCAGCACACAGCATCCCTGGCCCAGCAGGGACCAGGAGGGCTGCAGGGGAGAGTGTTTGGTGATGGGGACCAGCAGACAGGCACAGCACAGTCATGGAAGCCTTGTTTCTCTGGGAAGCCAGCAAATAAAGGCAGTTTACTGGGTTTTTTCACACCACACCTGGCAACCAGTAGATCTGGAAGGGAAAAGGCCAGTTCCTGATAACAGTCATGGCTGTCCCTACTGTGGAGGGATGAGGACCAGCCACTTTCCTACCTTCTCCCTGGCTCTGGGTAGCAGGTTCTTGCTTGTGGGGAGCAGGTGCGTCCCAGGGACAGCTCTCCTGCTTGGGAATGTAAAGTCAGGGCTCCATGTTCCTTGGTACCAGCTTTAGATGACATCAAGCCAGAGGGAATCCTAGAGTGGTGTGGGTTGGAAGGGACCTTAAAGCTCATCCAGTTCCAACCCCCTGCCACGGGCAGGGACACCTTCCATAGACCAGGTTGCTCCAAGCCCCGTCCAACCTGGCCTTGAACACTGCCAGGGATGGGGCAGCCACAGCTTCTCTGGGCAACCTGTGCCAGGGCCTCACCACCCTCACAGGGATGATTTTTTTCCCTAAGGAATATTTCCTATAATTTTTTTTTTCCTTCTGGGTATTTATCCAGCCAATTCTGAGCCAGTGCAAAGCCCCTGCACCTGCAGCATCTTCCTGCACGGGTGGCTCCAGCATAAGGAACCGCTGCATTAGGAACCCCTGCCCTCCCTTCACTTGGAACTCGCTGCTCACTGGATTTGCTCAGTGTCTTCCAGGCACCTGCTATGCATCCGGTTCCAGTTCTGCTCCAAGCTGGGGCAATGGGAAGCGTCTGGGGTACGGAATGTGTGGGCAGGGCCTGGATCTGCTCAGGATGGGATGTAATAGGGTAGAGTGGACATTATGCACAATAAGTATGATAAAGCCAAACCTCCCCAACAGCAGATGGAGCTTTCTGGGGAAGGGCTCTTTTTTCGGTTGCTTTTACTAAAAATCCACACAGAGAAGGGAAGATGATCCCTTCCCAAAAAGTGCTCGTACCAGGCCTCTGTTTCTATAGTTTCATGTTTATTTGCGTGATGGCAGCACCCACAGCCCATGAAGCACCAAGTGAGCACACAGGATGAGACCCTTCATCTGCATCCAGTGGAGAGAGGGAGAAGTTCAGAGAAACTGTGAGAAGAAATAATCTTTTATCAGCATTAATCACCAAACGCCAGACCTCTCAGTCTGCAAACTGGAGAAGGGAATGGGAGAGGACGCTTCAGACAGCAATCCATCCTCGTTAAACCAGGAAGGGCAGAAAAGCCACACGTGTGACTTCCTGACCTTGTTTGTACCATTTAGTGCTCTTCAAACTAAAACTGTTTTATTCTCAGATGTGCTCCTGTCACTGGCACTCCTGGTGAGGTGGTACATAGCAGGGTGAGCTTTACACATTCATTAATGTGTATTTTATTGCTAATTTGCACACTAAACATCACCTAAAGCTTTTTAAAAATAAATGGTCTTGGAAACTCTCTTTAGGGAAAGCCTCTCTTGCCAAAGATCTGGCATTTTTTCCTCTCTGCACAAATGGAAGAGTCTACACAGTTTCTTGTACTTCCCTATGCATGAATGTTATTTCCCAAGGCAAGTACACAGAGTCTCACCTTAGGCGTCTTTCTTACTAAATAACAAAGACTATGAAAACCTCTTCCTGCTAGAAAAGAATTCAGACAGTTTCCCAACGAGGAATTCAGAGAATCTCATGATTTCCAGAAGTGTTCCTGGGAAAAGACTCAGGCGAGGAATGGCAAGTTTCTGCAGCCCTTCCAACCTCAGCTTCCCAAGGACCTCAGCAGAGACCACACTGAAGGACCACCCAGTTGCTACCACTGGGGTCTTCTTGAAAACGAGCTGCTTTGTTTCAGTGGTATTTTTCCACGAGGACTGGAAATGCAGTGTTTAAATACAGCTTCAGAAAGAACGTGTTTTGAAGTTCGTAACAGCATCTTGTGAAGGGAACAATTACTCTTGCATGTAAACTATTTGTTTAATCATTCTGGGCTAACCCAAGGCTCACGAAGGGCAAAATTCCCACCTGCAGCAGTGGAATGGGAAGAAGAGTTCTATATGAGAAACAAACCCAACTGAACTTGTCTTTTTTCAAGCTGGGTGTCTGCATGGAACAGGCTTCCCAGGGAAGTGGTGGAATCACCATCCCTGGCCGTCACACACAGCCTTCTGCTTAAGGTGAGGGAAAACTGGCACTACTCTTTCCACCAAATCACAGACAACGCATCTCTTCCCAGTCCTTCTGCTGCTCCTTTCTTGGTACACAAGTCGTATTAGGATGGTCTGACTCCGGATTTCCACAGCACATCTGAATGTTTACCAGTTAAATGAGCACCAAATATGCTTTACACAAGCACAACTCCTGTAGCTGTTCCCTGTTACCATGTCCTTGGCTAACACAAGGAGCTAACCTCTCAATGCTTCCCACAGGGGAGACACCTCACTTTACTACTGAATCTTTTTGACATTTTTTTGCTCCATTTTGTGGTTTAAGATTTGCTCAGTATTTTGTGCAAGTAAAACTCTGCTTTCCATCTCCATTTAATCTCAGTTTCCACTTAAACCTCTAAACAAGGTGATTATTTCTTTTCAGTGAGATCTTAGGAAGTTTTTCCCTGTGAGGGTGGTGAGGCCCTGGCACAGGTTGCCCAGAGAAGCTGTGGCTGCCCCATCCCTGGCAGTGTTCAAGGCCAGGTGGGATGGGGCTGTAAGTGGAAGTTGTCCCTGCCCATGGCAAGGTGTTAGAACTGGATAATCATTAAGGTTCCTTCCAACCTAAACCAGTCTGTGATTCCATGAAGAATTAAAGAAAAGCGGTCCCAAGGGCAGTTAAGAAAGAAATAATGAGAAGCCAAAAATAAAAGGGTTTTCTGGACATTACTCCTGTGATGGAGTGGGCAAGGATCCCTTAGGGCCAAGTGTATTCCCTCAATCCCCTTCAGAATGTACTGAACCCCACCACAGAACCAGCTGTTTCTTGCACTACTGCTCCTCATGGGAAGCTGAGGACATTGACTTTGCTCCTGGATTCAGAGTGGCTGCTAAGCCACTTTTTCACACTTTGCCCTCAACTGGAATAAGGGAAAATGTGGAATATCAGCAGCCTGGGGGCAGAAGGCACATAGTCTTTAAACAAATGCCATCTGCCAGTCTTTCCCCTGGAGCTGAAGCCACCACTTTCTTTGGCTTGCAGTGTAACATTACCTACACTTTGCACGCATGTTAAGAATACAGCCATGGTCTGTTCCAGAACCTCAGTAATTAAACTGGCACCTCTTCTATATTTCCACGTGACAGCACTTTAACTGCTGCCCTCCTGCAGCTCCAACTGCTGAGCTTTTTTCCTTTGGTTGCTATTTTTACATCAACCATGACCGTTCATCTTAACCTCAGCTCTCAGAAGCGCCACTTCCTGCTCACAGCTCTGCAATCCCGTTCTGATCATGGCATTTTCCTCAGTCTTCTTGTACCTGAAGAACTTCCAGCATTTTTTTTACATTAATATGGACATTCTCTAGCACGTGCTGCTTGGTGCACCAGATATATTTAGTAATGCTTTTGGTACAGTCAAGACTGCTCTACATCCTCCTTTCAGATATGAATCATCTAGCTGCTAATTAAAAACAGCTCCTAATCAATGACTGCCAGGCTGGCACCAACCAGACACCTTTCATGCTTGAACTTGATGTGGTTTAGTAAAACTGTTTTGTCCTAAAGCTTCCCCTATAATCACTATACAACTATAAAACACCATCTCAACAGGCTGGGGGAGCTGGGCTTGTTCAGCCGGGAGAAAAGAAGGCTCCGGGGACAGCTTAGAGCAGCTTCCAGTGCCTAAAGGGGCAACAAGAAAGCTGGAGAGGAGCTTTTGACACGGACAGGTAGGGACAGGACAAGGGGGAATGGCTTTAACCTGACAGAGGGGAGATTGAGATGAGATCTGAGGAAGAAGTTCTTCCCTGTGAGGGTGGTGAGGCCCTGGCACAGGTTGCCCAGAGAAGCTGTGGCTGCCCCATCCCTGGCAGTGTCCAAGGCCAGGTTGGACGGGGCTTGGAGCAACCTGGTCTAGTGGAAGGTGTCCCTGCATGTGGCAGGGGCTGGAACTGGATGAGCTTTAAGGTCCCTTCCAACCCAAACCAGTCTGGGATTCCATAATCTTGGCACAGAGAGGGATTTTTTGATCACTGGATGGAATGATCAATCCCAGCAAGATGTGGCACACTGACTACATGTGCATGTGACGAGTTTGCAAGTGATTAGTGAGCCTGGGTTTTCCCACAAATCTTTTTTCACATTCCATACATTTTCATGGCCTCTCTCCTGTGTGAGTTCGCTGGTGACGCATCAGGTCTACGTGGCCGCCAAAGCTTTTACTGCAGTTTATGCAGATGTACAAGGACACTCGAGCCCTTTCGGTGTGAATTTGCTTAAGTTTCTGAAGCCCAGTTTTCAACTTAAAAGTCTTATGACATTCGATGCACAGATACAGGCATTCTCCTGCATGGATTTGCCGATAACAAAGGATCTCCTTGAACCCATTGGGATCTCCTTCCTCGGGAGAGCGGTCACCTCTTCTGTTGCCTGTTGGATTTGCCTGGCTGGCGCTGAATTCTGATGACTCTCAGATGTTACCCCTTGGGGCCAGTCGCTGAGGTGAGCAGCTCCAGAGAGGCCGCCTTCAACACCTGAGCGGGGAAGCTCAGCGCCCGGGAGCCTCAGCTCAGAGCGGCGGCAGCCACCGAAGGAGCCTCAAGCCCTCGACAGGACTTGCCCCGGAGCCGGCAGCTCAGCTGACGCGAGCAGCTGACTCACAGGGGCGGAGCCAGGAGGAGCGGCACCGGCCCTG
>WYDI02024618.1:0-61079 GCA_009867235.2 Psittacus erithacus | reverse complement strand
GGCTCAGAAAGTCCTTGGTCAGAGTAAACATTACTGAGCAGCAACTAAAAACATCGGTGTTATCAGCGCTGTTCCCAAGCCGAAAGTCAAAAACACAGCGCTGCACCAGCTACCAAGAAGGAGAAAAAATGACTGCTACTGCTGAACCCAGGACACAGTATTAAGTCAATATAATAAACATGATACTCTTCTATTGAAGTTGAGGCAGAATTGTTAAAAAAATACTGAGTCTTCATCCAAGGTGTAGTTTTACAAGTAGATTTGAAGTTTACAGTCAGGTTACTTCATTTCCACCTGCAGCCACTTTGCTAAGGAAAAGATAAAAATGATATTGTATTAATCTTTAAATATTCAGTTACCAGTTCAGTTCCACACAGCTATTCAAGCCAGAAGCTAGGCACAAAAGCTGGTATTTAAATATTAACATTCCATTCTTCCTTCGGAAATAAGACTTGGGAAGTTTTTTAAAGAACTTGATAAGATTTGAAGTCATGGTGTATGTACACATGGTGGTTGATGTTCCATGTTTAAGTGCTTGTCTAAAGAACATTGAGTCAATATTACTGGGAGCTGATTACATAAAACAAAAGTGAAGTCTTGTGCAACAGCTTCTTTGAAAACTCTTATCCGTTGGACAAACTATTCATCGGTTTACTTCAAGATTCATTTTCAAATTCAAAAAGTTGTGTGTCAAAGTCTAGATGAGTCTTCTTCAATAATACTTTCTCAGAGCATATCACCTTTCATGTAAGATCAGATGAAGTAGATAGTAATTTCTAGCTTCCTTTGGATTCTGTTTTTGACCTATGTATTTGATTTGCAGATCCTTTAAATGTCTCTGGACTAATCTCTGCCTTATTTGGCATATTAAATGCACAGCCAACTGTAGGATAAAATGCCTGAAGGCATTGCTGTTTGGAAAATGGAAATAATAAAGCTGCAAAAAGTAGACGGTTGAAAAATATGGAAACATGTTTCTCAAAAAAATGTTAGTGTATTTTTACATTTTCAGGGAAATTTCTTATACAGGCAATCTCAACTTAAGGACAATCTAAGTAGTTATATTAACTTTCTTATATGCATTTATATACTTTCTTATATATATATACATTTATTCAAAGTTTTGAAGTGGTAAAACCACATTTCCCCAACTTGCTCTTACACTACATGGATGCTTTTCTTTGCACACAGGATGAAGCAGAGAGTGAGTAGCCAAACACACTTTGCCATATTTTCAAAAAAGGAAAAAGGGTGTGAACAACTGGAAAGAAATATGCTGGGAATGATGATACTTTGCTGTTTATTAAGGTTGGACCCATGCTGTGTAGCGCTAAGTCAGGTGCCTCCATGAATGCTGGTGTGCGCACTGAGATCCTTTGTGGCACAGCACTGCATTCATCTGTTACATTTTGGAAAAAGGATGGGACAGACAGAAAAGTTTTGATATATTCTCACCCTAGAAATTGTTTGGAAAATGCATGACAGTGAAATTCAAAAGTGATTGCTCTTTAGAAATAACTTAGGGACCCAGCAATAAACCACATGTGTCTTTGGGACGATTTAGCAACACTGAAGGAAGTGCACGAGACACTTTTAGGAGGAGGGAAGCCTTTCCCACCTTACTCCTAAATTTACAAAAGATAAATCCAGGTGTTAAAAAAGGACCTAACTTTAAATCAGTCACAGCGCTTTCAAAACATTATGCCTGGTGATACTTGACTACTGCTGTAACATTTTAGTGCCACCATTTTTGGTTCTTGCATTCACTTGCCCTGAAGCTGCTCCTGGTGCAAGCCTTCCATAATACCTATATATAACATCAGTCATCCAGTGTGGCTGCTGCAGACACCCTATAGTGTTTCAAGGTGCCAGTTTGTGCACATTAACTGCATCAGCAACTTAAATGCTTAGCTCAGAGTAGATGCATAGACACGGGTCTTCAACTGGAAAGGTATCTGTCTTAACACCCTACTTTATATCTACCTATAGAAATTCTTGTAGACTCCTTTCAAATAATGTGTTATTATGAGATCCTATGCATGCCAAGTAGACAACTAAATCTGCTGAGTTGATTTAACCTACTCACTTTATTAAATTTATGCACAATCTTAAATATTTTTGTGTTGTTTTATCAGAGCTCCATAGCTAAGAAACTATTGGGTTTAGAAGCAGAATTCACAGATCCAGTCCAAGTAATTAATATTTTTTTCTATAACTAGTTCACTGGATTAATCTGTTCTCACCTCAATACATGAACATGAACATGAATAAATCTTTTGCAGACATCCTATAACACTAAATGGAAATGCTGTAGAGGCCAATGAGTAAATATAAGACTAATTTAATTTGGTTTAGCAAATCTAAGATGCATCATATGTTTCATAGTCCCGTAAATAACAGTTTGCAAAAAATCAGAACATTTTCTCCTTCATAAATATGAAACATAGCAATGCTAAGCAGCAGATTTAGAAGTAGATTTCTAATTGTGTAATATGGTGGCATGCTCTTATTACCTCACTGTATTATGACATCTAACTTCACCAAAGTGTATTTCAATCCCCTCAGTGCCTTAGGGTATAGGACATATATTCTACAAAGAGGTATTTGCATGGCTCCATAAGAGTGTATCGAAGTTCTGACAGTGCACTGAAAATAATTAAAATGCATTTGAAAGGTCTGGCCCTGGGCATTAGTGCCCTTTTCATAACATGCAGCTTCCTGCAAAATGCAAAATCCCTGGTTTCCCAGATTACCCTAGTGGAAAGATACTGGGCAGAAGTGTTACTAACCTCCAACAAGTAATACTGTTTACTGGATCTTTAAGGTCCAATAACTAGATTTTTTTGTAATAAGCTATCATATTTTTTTACAAAATGAATGACTTGTATGTCAAATATTCAGACATAGTAGTTCTTTAATTTATGTTTGAGACAAATATTTCACCCTTCAGCTGAGCTGGTTTAGTCCATGAAATGTTAAAGGCCTATTTATATAGAAATATAAAATTATGCTTATGCTTATGCTTGGTGTGGCTAGGGGGAAATTCTATGGCAATATTTGGTCAAGTAAACATGCACAGGAAGAGGGTATTTTTTTCCCTTAATATTTTGATTAGAAACAAAAGGTTTCATTTACTAAAGTATCCACCTTATTGCAGTCTTTGTAATTTTCTGACTGCTCTGCTGTAAGAACAGTAGACTGAACTTCCAGCTCTAATTACCAGTACTACATTCTCATTCTATTTTGCACATCTGTCACTGAATTTATGTCCTATTGTTGTCTTTTTCCTCTTCTCAGCATCCACTTTTCTGTACACCCAAATGAAACAACTGATACTGTATTATGGTTGCTTTTCCTGGAGAGAAATGTGCCTGCATATGAGTCTATTGACTGCTTCACTTTCAGGCAAGTTATCTTGTAAAAAGTTATGTGTGAGAACTGGCGCATTCATTATGGGTGACCTGTTGGGATATCAGCGGTGTAGTAATGCAGGTTTTCTGCTTATTTTAATCTCTGTAAAAAGCTTGTAACATATTTTGTTTATATTATTATAAAACCCAGGATTCATCTGGCATCATTCCAAGGGAAGCACACTGACATAAGTTTATTTTATTTCTCAGAACATATGCCATGGTTTTTTTATACTCTTTCTTCAGCACAGTTTCCGGAGATCACTGCAGCACACATACAGAATTTACAAGTTTGAAAAGATTATGAAAATTTCCAGTGCCTTCTCATTCTATTACTGCTTATCGTTATATTCCATTTATCTATGTGAAGCCTTGGTACCATAGTGAGACAGAGAATGCCATTTTATACACGCAACTGATTTCTGAAATGCAGAAACATTTAAAAACAAATCAGAAGATATTTGGTACTCCATAAGGGGGAAGGATTTTGTGTGCAAGATAATTTTATTTTGGCATTAACAAGACAAGCCCACACCCTCTGCGTTCATGCCTTACCGAGCATATCAGTGACTCAGGCACCTGCCTCCCAGTAGCACTTATCTTGAAGGTGATGCATTCTCGTCTTCCTCTTCATAGCTCTGAAAATGAACCCCCCAGTTCAGTGGGATCAGATGGTAATAAATTCACATAATTATACACTTGTTAAGGAGGTTAAGGTTATTTTGTTTGGATAACGTGACTATAATTTATTTTGTCTGTACGATTTGAGGTTAAACAATATTAATGGCTAGTTAATAGCCTAATGAGTCAGCTACAAACCATTTAGGCATGCAATGAACCTTTGCTTTTCCGTGACTCATCTAATGAAAGATCTATATGAGTGCCTGCCTACTGTCACAATAGAGATAACAGGAGAGTCACCTAATCGATTGTGATGGTAAATCAATTGATCTGTAACCCTGTTTTCATACAGTGAAAAAGATATGGAGGAAACATTTTACTGCTCCCTTATTTCCAGCTGAATATCTATAAATAAAAGAGACAGTTCCCTATTTGAAAATATTCCCTTTATTACTGTGATTCAAAAGCAGGGAGAATCTGATTGATGTCCTATTTTATAGATGTGTCGGTTACTTTTGTCATTTCCAGGAGATTTAAAGTTCTTAGAAATTAAATATATGATGCAGAACATCAGAGAGGCTTGCTCTTCACTGTCATGTGTAAGGTTAAAGATTAAGATAAAACTGATGTGTGCTGTACTTGTTCCTACCTCTGAACAGCATCCAAAAATGCAGTGGGATGATTTAGAAAGAAATTTGGAAATGCCATTTATAAAGAAAAAGTCTTTGAAGCTTCTTTTAAATAGAAGTGGTATTAAAGAATGTTTTAAGACAGCAGTGGATGATACTGATGCTGCTTTTATATCATGATTTCATGCTCTCCTGTGGGTGTCATTAGATATTTTTCTTTTTTTGTGTTGTCCTTAGAACACACAGGTTTTTTCATCTTTATTGTAATCACAAACCACCAGAAACATCAACTATACTGAAGGCCCTGTTACACCTGTGTATTGATTTTTTCTAACCACTTAATAGGATTTCATGGGGTTTAAAACAAAAAACCAAAAAAACACAAAAACAAACAAACAAAAAAAAAAACACCCTCCAAAATCCTGCCCCCCCAAAAAAAACAACCCACCAAAAAAACCCCAAAACCTCTTATTTTGCCCAAAACCTCTTATTTTGCTTGCCTCATTCTTTGCCTAACCTGAGATAACTCAGAAAAGAGCAATTTTCAGAAATGTTCATCAATCTGCTCCTTCCCCCTTTGAAAAAATCAGAGAACTTTATTTAAGGTACCCAAGAAGGGGGGAAAAACCCCAGATATACTTAAACAATGTTTTTAAATTTAAGCCTACCATCTGCTAAGCAATTCAGTTCAAGGATTTCTGATACTGTGGCTGATATGCAGTAATGTATTTCTATACAACCCTGAAGGGTAACTATGATCCCATACTGAAAATATCCACTGGGAAGGAAACCAAATTCAGATTTCCTTTCCTAGAAGTCAGGAAACCTTGCTTTGTTAAAGAGCTGACATTTGATGGGGAGCCGTTACATGCATCATAGATGGGCAAATGATAAATGTTTGCTGAATATACAGAACAGAGCAAAATGATGGCGTGAGTTTGTAACCCGAGGCAATGTCTGTGCTATAGAAGGTGCCTGCAACTGTCTAGTTGACAGGGAGCTGCTTCTATGCATATACATAAAACCCTTTCCCCATGCAAAACAGTATGGTTGTGCTCAACCTGCCTTTTAGTAATGATCCCTGATCCACCCTAACTGTCAAGGTGGGAGCTGTTTGGGGAAAATAATACTTGACCCAGGTGGAACATACTCCAGGACCACTCCAGTGACTCACAGGTAGAGATGACCAACTTCCAGGCCCAGGACTGTTCCTTGACACTGTTTAATATGCTTAGGACAGATAGAGTCTGAATACCTAAAATCAGACACCAGATGAACACATATTTGTTTACCATACACCACTTTTATAAATACATTAAATAGATTTTCAGTTTTCAAAGTATTGCACATAAACAAAAAACAGTCAACCTTACAGGTGTCCGGGCATGCCAAACTATATTCCCCTTATCTGCAAATGAATATCCTGTTTGACCATATGACAATTCACTGACAACCCACAGTCACAGCCTGATCCTACAGAATATGCTAAATATCAGCATTTTATAGATCTTATACCTCATTCAAAGGCCTATGATTCCCCTGTCTCCTCTATTTCAAATCATGACATGCTGATATTCAGCAGTTCCTCTGATATTGATAGCATTGTATCATTACTTAAATGACTAAAAGAGAGATTTAGATATCTAAAACCAAATACAAGTTTTAACTGTTGCTGAAATGGTCCAGTATGGATTACTTCAATTATTTGTTTGCCTGCCAGTTGAACTGACTACAGCCTGGGGACAACGACAACATGAGCATCAGCTTGGTAACAGAAAGCCAAGTATTTCAACTCACAGAAATATCACGCAAGGTTATTGCTTCAGTATTTCTGCTGATGCATTCATTGCCACGGATCACACAAATGTACGGTCCCATTTTAAATATTTGTCCCTCTATACTGCGTTGACATGAAGACTGTTAGGGAAGAAAGAGCACTAAAATTTTTCTTAGTTGAAAGCACTGGAAAGTAGCTTAAACTACTCCCACATGTTGTTTTTTGGGTTGGTTTTTTTTTTCCTAAAAGCTCTTCTACTATTCTGCTGAGGCTAAAAAAAATTTATGTTAGACTATTTGGTTTAACATCCAACATAGCACACCTCAAGATTTATAGTTCCCTTTCCTTGGCTTCTAAAATACGCTTTAGCTGTTTTCGATATGGTCTTATCTCCCACACAGGATAAATTTGAACAGTATGATAAATTATATCCACTGATGTATCATGGAAAATGTTTCTTCATGGATGAAAAGGGCACTTTTTAATCAGGGAAAGCACAGGCACAAGTCATCTTTTCTCAAAGGCATAATCTTCTTCCTACTGATAATATAGAACTTGGAGAGGACTTGCGCCTGTACTTTAGGTGCAAGTTTAGGCACATGGTTACACGTTTAGTTTCCATTATTAGCCTAGGCCAGGCCCTTACAGTTAAATCTGAAGTCAAGGTTCAGTTGCCTAAACACAGATATTCTACTGCATTTCAGGCACCCTAAACTTTCCAAGACATAAGATCAATAGATGGATTCACTGAACAAAATTACAGTACTATAGAGATATGTGATTTCTCTCAGTTATAGATGGTCTAAAATTAGGTATCTACATATGTGTGCCCACATGTAAGCCAGCTGTTGAGGCTTCCACATCATCATTGAAGGTCTGAAGTCCACGTCTTGTGCCTGACATTGGCTGTTAAGATGACCTAAATCTGCAGCTCCAGAGGACATGGATGGGCTTCTTACTACGAATTAGGTCTTTCAGGTGCTTCTGAAACTCTCTGACTACACATGGACAACTGCATGAAGTGCAATGACGAGACAAGCAATATGGTCAGAATTCAGATATGACATAAACATCTAATGTCACTTTAGACATCATATGATCACAAGACTTTAGACATCCTAGTTACCATCCAGCTGCTGTTCCAAAAGGACACAGGTCTCCCATAGTTCCTACGTCATATCACTAAACCTCATACACCTCCCCTAGAACATCTCAAATAGCCCTAGAGGCACATGTGTAGGTAAGTGACTCAAGCCCTTAATTTCTATATTTGAATTAGTCATCTAGGGTTCACTTAGGGCCAAGAGAAAGATGAAAACACTTGTACAGATAGCATGGTTTTAATCTCATGTCTAAAATAAACCATTTCTAATGATCCCTAAAGGATTTACTTCTCCATGTTGATTATAAAGGCAGTACAGGCTGGGTAGCTCACATATGAATATCTTCAGTGTTGAATGAGAGGATCCTACCCAAAATGTTGGAAAGTTCAGCTGTGCTCTGGCACAGGTCATGTCTGTACTAACGCCCCATGAAGTTAAAGTTGGAGTCCTGCAAGTGAATTTCACTGAAATATTACTAAGACCTTGACTTTATTAATCAGATTACAGGAGTAACCTCCTGGGGCACAGCAGCATTTAAAATACCAAAGAAAATTTCCTGTGACAAAAACATTACCTGCCTTTTGACCTGAGTTACTCCAGAGGATCTTGACCTTCTCTTACATATTTGTGCCTTATTTGTTCAGATTAATATATTTACTTGAAGAATGCTCAAAACCCAGAAGCTTCATGGAAAACAGAAGCACTTGAAAAAACAAGGGATCATTATGGTGAGCTTTTTTAAGAATATGCTCAATTCCAATAGATCTACATACAGAGTGTCAATGCCAAAGAAGTCATATCTGTCTGGGAAGATGATCATAATTGTGTGCACACCAAAATTACCCCAAATTTTGGGAAAAAATAAAGTCTGTTTTTAGTCCCTCTAATGTCTATCAAATGAAAGTGGCAGAAAAGAAAGAATAAGCGTACAATATAAAATCACTGTATTAGTGTTAATTCTCATGGAAAGCATGGTGCAAGAACCGAGGTTCCTGAAGGTTTGGGTGTATAAACATTATCAGTTACAGGACATTCACCTCATTTTATTTCCTATATGTTTCAGTGGAAAGTTGGTGCTGAAGTACCGTTGATGGATCTTGGTTACAGTGATACTCTTTGCAGTAGTTCACATTTGAGCTAATACATTAAACATGGGACTCACAGTGGCCTTTATATTATGTTGGAGTCTGCAGGTCCAGGCACAGTTCACAGAAAATAGCAGGATAATATCTCCTTCTTTTTCACAGATATACATCATTTAGGGGGCAGTAACTATCTTGATGCTTAATCCAATAGGCCATCAGCTTCCAAACATAAATCTATTTTCTGAAGACCATAACTGGATATTAGAAAATTTTAAACTGATGTTTATTGCTCTCCAGACATTTCAGTTAGCTGGGCTAGCATGTGCGTTAAAAAGGTGTGGACTAGGCTAGGATTAAAATTAGTCAATACATTTTCTATTTCTGAAGTTATCAGTTCAAGCATCTTATGAATATTCAGCCTAATGTCACATCAAATGCACACTGTTTCTCCAGAAAACCCAACTTTGGAACTGATAGAGCAATCACCTATGAAAAGTGAATCATCCAAACACCTGGGTAGAAATTTCTTTTTCTGTCCTCTCAGCTCTTCCATGAATGGTAGGTACAAAAAAAAATGACATCCCATTCCTCAATACACTCAAAGTTCAGTTATAATCAGTTACATACAGATTTATTTGTTTGAGGAGAGAAAGTCTGGCTTAGTAGGAATACATTGTGGAAAGAGAACATCAGTTTATCCCTCAGAAGGTTACACAAAATAATTTTAACCCAGAAATATTAGCAGGTTTTCCTTGTATTTAATGATTCTATGAATGAAGTCTTTTGAATTTAAAATTTTCTAGCTAATGAACTTAGCCAATGAATTTTCTATCTAATCAATTTATTCTTCTTACTCATATCAGAAAATACTAAACTTAGCTAATTCACCAACCTTCTTTATATAAGTGTAGTTCAAAAACTATTCCAGTTATTCACACTCATGGATCTGTCCCTCACCCTTTTTTTCCCCCCAGTGCTCCATTTCATCCTTTTGTTTTTGAGGAAAGGGCAATGACATGTAAGAAGAAATAGTAGCTCATCTGTTATTGATGAAGAAGCAGTACGTAAAGATAACCTGTGATCTCCCAGAAGACCACATTGCAGCCAGAGGGCACTCTCTGATTTGTATTCTTATTTTGTACTTATTCTCCAGGAGTCAGGACTTCATCTCACACAGAAAAGTTCTTCACATTTAGTAAGTTTTATTCAAGTTGTTCTAGACTTTTTTTTTTCAGAATTTCACTGTCATCTACCAGCATAAACTTCCTTTTGTACGGCAAACCTGCATTACCTCTTTGAAAACAGATAGTATTTGGAAATATCACTACCTAAGGCATTACAGAAGCAAAACCAATTACTTCATTCTCACTACTTAATTGAGCATGACTTTTGTCACCATGGTGGGCTGACCTTAGCTAGATGCTAAGTACCCACTTAGCTGTTCTATCACTCCCTTTCAAAAGGACAAGGGAGGGGAAAAAAAAATAGGGGAAGACTGTAGGTAGAGATAAAGACAAGGGCATCACTTAGCATTACAATCATTGGCACAACAGACTCAACTTGGGGAAACTAATTTAATTTATTGCCAGTGAAACTGAGTGTGTGTGGGGGAAAGACAGGTTGTGGGGGGGAACAAGCAGGTTACATGCTTTTCTAATTTATGACTAAGCTTAAACCACGACAAGAAATCAGAACAAATCTAAAACCACCTTCCCCCACCCTCCCTTCTTCACAAACTTGGCTTCACTCCTGACTCCTGTACCTCCTCTCCTGAGCAGCACAGGGGGATGAGGAATGGGGGTTGTGGTCAGTTCATTATGTGTTGTCTCTGACGCTCCTTCCTCCTCACATGCTTCCTCAGCTCCAGCCTGGGGTCTCACCCATGGGACACAGACCTCCATGAAGTTTTCTAGCATGAATCTTTCCCATGGGCTGCAGTTGTTCAAGAACTGTTCCACTGTGGGTCCTTTTCACAGGGTGCAGTCCTTCAGGAACAGACTGCTCCAGCATGGGTCCCCTGCAGGGACACAGATTCTGCTGGAAAACTCGCTCCTGCCTGGGCTCCTGTCCACAGGGCTGCACCTTTTCAGGTAATATTTTCCCAGCCCCACCTAGATGATGGTTTTCCTTTCCTAACCTTTATAACAGTTAGTAATACACCCTTATAATGCACGATGACTCAGGCCATAGCTATTGCAGGATAACCAAAGCCAGATGTGCTGATGACACCTCAAACCTTCCTCTATTGAACAGAGCCTGGAGTGGTTGCTACTTTATGAGGATGGTGAATACACCAAATATGACACTATCCTTCATTTGTGGTCTCTGATGGTCCATTTTGCCAAGCAGCAGGTGACGCTGGTCCAGGTTGCTCCAGAAGGAAAACAAATCCAATGTGGTTCTGGGATTCCATAAGCCTTGGTAAGCGCAAACAGTTCCAGTTTCAATCCCTAAGGCAGGATAGACAGAGTCCTGTGGGGTCGATAGTGGTCCATCTAACTGATGCTCCTTGGGCAGTCATTTAACATGAATGTGGTGAATCGAGTTATCTTTTTCTGTAACTTTTACAGCAAAGCAGGAGCAGTGAACAGACCCTTCTATTTAGGGTCCAACTTTGTTTTGTGAGAGTGGACTTTCATCATTATTGCATCTCCAAACTGGGTATATAATGGACTTGCATTCCAGCTGGTATTGATTGGACCTGGTTTGTGCCCTGTTTTCTTGTGGTTTTGTATCCCCAGTGCAAATTTGGTAACTCATTCGTCTCCATCTAACAGGCTGGTCCTAGCAGAGACAAAAGTCCCAGGTACAGCTAAGTGCCAGTCAAACCTTATTTCTGCTGGTGGCAACCCTACAGGTAGGCAAGAGGTATTTCTAATATCCCACAGCACTCTTCCTAAAACTTCAGGTAATTTCAAGCCTATCCAAGTACAAGTGTAAGCAATTTTACTTTCTAAGAGTCCTATTTATCCTTTCTACCTGTCCTGAGTACTTTGGAGGATATGGAACAAGTAGCTGCTGCTGTATTCCTAAACTTTCATGGATATTGTTTAATATTCCCACTGAAAAATTAGAACCCTTATTGTATTCTATGGTTGTATGCACGTATTCTGCATCTCTGCATCTGGGAATGACTTCCTGCAAGACTGCTTTGACCACTCCTGCAGTATTGGCTTTCCTGATGGGAAAAGCTTCCACCCGTCCTCAGAGCTGATCCATGATTACCAGTGGGCGCCAAAGTCTGTTCACGGAAGGTATGTCAGTGTAATTAATTGTCAGTTTCTGGAATGAGAAGTATGCCCATGGTCATCGTCCAACATCCTCTTTGGATTTTGCGTCAGAAAACTTTCAATATGTGGACGAGATCCCACAATCGTTTTTATTGCTATAGGTATTCCAGGGGCTGCACATATTTTCTCAACCTAGTTAACAACTGCTGTCATCCCTCCATCTTTTATCATGAAACCACTTAGCTGAAGTCATTAAATATTTTCATGGTAAAATGAGTCTTTCCTCAATATTCCAAATTTCAGTTTCATATTTCACAGCCTCCCAACTTTTTGCTTGAGTCTGCTCTTCAGCAGAGGGACTTGTAACAGCAGCACGCTCATGTACAGGTTGGTGGGCAACAGCTTTAGCTGCTGTAAAATTTAGGTAATTTTACAATATCCTGGACCTACTAGTTTTTTGTCCTTCTTTTAATATGCATCCTAAATATTTTACCTCCTGCTGACACAGCTGAAGCTTAAAAAGAGATGCATGATGACCTTTTCCCGCCAAAGCAATATATAGACAAATAGTATCTTTCAAGCAATCTTCATATATCTTACTGGCAAGTAACAAATCATCTACATATTGTAGAAGTATAAGACCTCCAGGTAATATAATATCTTTCAAATTTTCTCCTTGCCACCCTGGCATGTGATCCTTAAAATAGCTACAGATTTCAGAGGTGGCTTGGTTCACAAACACACTCACTGCCAATTCATTATTAAAATTTTGGAGTGTCATTCCCCCTTACGTCAACAAAGCCTGCCACAATCTTCCCCAGTAGTCACTGGGGGGTTCCCCTGGCCTCTGTCTACATTCCTGTGCTTCATTTCAAATTAATTTACCTCCTTGCAAGCTCTAATTGCATTTATTAGATGTCTAACACTCTTACCCCCTCTTTCACCCTCCTGTTTGGCAACAATCTCTCTCTGCTGAACCAGCCTATTCAGAGAGAAGAATACAGTTAATTTTATTTCTTTTTTTTTTTCTTTTTTTTCTATGACAGGTGCTACCATCACTGCTGATTGGCTCAGATTTGGCCAGTGGCAGGTATGTCTTGGAGCTGCCTGGCATTGGCTCTGTCAGACACAGGGGAAGCTTCTGCTGTCTTCTCACAGAAACCACCTCTACAGCCCCCATACCATCAAAAACCACCATGTAAACCCAATACAGTCAAATCCTAAATCATAAATTTATTATAATGTATTTTTTCTGACTGAGATGTAAAGCATGTCTCTTCAGATCCTACATACAGGTAAAAGAATAATTTAATAGCTTCACTTTCTGAAACAAAATATTTCCTGAGTTTTATATTCAGAAGTGCTGGCCTGCTACTAAATTTGTTTGGGCAGTTAAGACAACATCAAAGAGTGCTGTATGTCAATGCCTGAAGTTAGGCATAAATATCCACATTCAAAATACTTGGCTGATTTAAAAAATCCTTTAAGACTGCAACTCAAAGCAGCTTAAGTAGTCTGAAAATCATTCTATATATTAGATACCTAAATATTAAGACAATAAGAATTACTGAACTGTATGATGTCCCCTTTAACCTATTCTAAGCCTGCTGAGGTACCTCTGAACAGCACCTCTGCTTATCAGGGTATCAAACATTCCTCCGGCCAATTTCATATCATCTGAAAAATGGCTGAGAGTGCTTTCCATGCTATCATCAGAGCACTAATAAAGTTGTTAAACAATATTTGCACCTGTGTTGATCGTCAAGGGATACCAATAGCAACTACCTGCGACTTGGCATTTGTACCACTGATTGCAACCAGTGTCAACATCTAAAATGTCGGTGTGAAGAAGAATTATTGTAGCCAGACCTTGCAAATCCACATTATCTCTGCTGCCCTAATGCGATGTAAGATTCCAAAGTACACTCAAAAGGAAACTTATTTTTGCATAAAGTGAAAGCCTTAACAACAGTCTGTTAAAGACTTTCCTTAATACATGCATTTTCTATACACATTGCCAGCACAGTTCTATTTGGATTTGATGGTCTTTAATTATTATGTCTTAAACGTCAACAGGGCTACTAAATACAGAGATATTAGCCTTCTTTTCACTATTCATTTGCTTGAAGAAAAATAAAGGTCATTTTAAGTAGGCATTCAATAAAAAAAAAAAAAGCACATATTTCCATAGGTCTTTTTAAAATAAAGTGCAGAGAACAAAAAGATAATGAAAATCCATTTTAAAACAGCAGTCTATATCAGACCATAAATATCAAACCAGTTCCAGCATAAACAGAAGTCAATTAGTCAGCAAGGGTTCTGCATAGAGAAAGAGCAATAGTTACGGGGTTGCTGCAAAAGTTCCTCATTTGATTTTGTTGATTCATGGCACAGCAGACTGCGTAGAACTGCAAAGATTGGCTCAAATTCATAACAGTTGTATTATGAACTGTGCAATGCAAGTGGTAACTGACGGTATTAGCATGAGTTGGCCAGAAATGTGTTGTTTAGTTATAATCAATCATGAAAACAAGCAACATAGTAACAAAGGAGAATCGTATCTAGTAACAAACAAGTGATCGCTTCAGAGACATTCTTAAATAAACTGGTTCAGCTATTAACCTGAATACCAACACATAGCATTCACAATCCTACACATAGCATTCACAATCCTACACATATATATGTTGTCAGTGTATCTTCCAGGTATCTTAGATATCGCAATTATCATTGTTACAGCTTGCTGGAACCCAACATCCTTCAGAGAAAAATTAGTAAGTACACTTGTAACATTAATATATTCTAGTGTTGTAAATATGAAGCGTAGAACAGGATATTTGCTACCTTGGATGATATCCCATTTTGCACCCTTTCTAATCATGTTTTTGATAAAGCACTTGCTGCACAGAAGAATGCACTTTGGCCACACCATTTTGGGGATGACTGCATTTCCCAAACAGAGACTTAAGTATGCGTGACACAGAACTGCTAAACCTCTTTGTGGCAGACAAAAGAAGTACTAAATAGTAATCATCTTTACATGAGCTGACCATGTTGAACCTGATTGCTTGTTTTGTAAAAATACAGTTCAGTAAGGTTTTGGGAATATTTAACTGTTCACGTAGAATGGATTTTGAAAGTACAAAGAAATTCTGGATGCATTTATATGAACACAACTTCAGAATAAGTCCACTAAAATCCATCAAATTTCTTAAAATTTGTGCCTTAAATTAAAACTTAAGCAGAGAAATGCTATGCAATTTTGAATTTAAAAAGAAGGGAAAAAAAAAAAAAAGGAAAATAATAAAAAAAAGAAAATTATTAAAAAAAAAAAAAAAACAGACCAAAAAAAGATCTTTCATTACATTCACTAACAACAAAATTATAATGTCTATCTGCATGGCTGGTCAGTGTCTCTAGGCTAAGACATTCCATAAAACTCACAAGAATTTTAGATTAGCTAAAGGTTCTTTTCTTAGAGTAAGTGCTTATCTAGATGCATTTCTTGTTGAAGGTCAATAAAACTCTCTTATTGTCTTTACTTCTTCAATGTTATGGTTTGTTTTAATTTGAGTAATTAATTTGATCTATAAAAATTACTCAAAAATATCTTAAAGCATAAATAACTATGAAGACCCTTTGAATATTAAGGTAAACTAAAGGATGGACATATCAATCACAGAAAAGTAAATGTTTGAAAGCCTACAAGTTCTTTACAGAGCCTTACATTTACCAACTTTTAAAATTTATTTTAATATGAATGATGCCCCTTAAAAAGGCTCTTCTCAGGGAATATTGCTCAGAGTATCTAAAATGTATTTTGAATTTGAAACTATGACTATTCCTGTCCACACTAATTCTAAAAGTTCAGTTCAGTTCATCAGCCCAAAGAAAGTTATATCCATGTGGGTCCAATCAACATGGCTTGCTCTTTTAATTTCATATATCTGCTACCTGAAGCAATGAACTAAACTAAGTGGTCCATGCTGTCCTTAGGCTGAAAAATGTTGAGAGCAGAAAATGTTACTCTAATTATTTTAACAAGAAACAAATTACTGACACTTATAACCTTCTGTGGAGCTGAACAGAAGCAGAAATTAGTAAGAGCTGAGAATAGTGTAGTCAAGATTTACCATATTAAAAAAAAAAAATGGATGAAGACTTCCAGATCACCTACTCTGGAAGATTCAAAAATACTGAAATTAATGTCAACTCATTTCAGGTATGTCTATAAGAATATCATACATAAAGAAGAAAATGAAAGTGTATGGGAGGGTTTTAACCATTGGTACAAACATCTACTGGAGATGTTTTCTCACTGTATTTCTAGAGACTTACTGGATATTTACTGTTCCCTTTGAAGCAGCCTATTATCATACATGAAGTGTGCTAGTCAAAAATATTTCTGATGCTCCTTTGAAAAATATTGCAGCATGTTTACACATCATAGTTTTTCTGTTACATCAGATTAGATACATTTGTAAGAAAGACAAGTATGGTATCTCACAATGGATGCACATTGTTGGCAGCTGTTGATTGACTAGAAAACTAGCAAGACATATAATTAAGTGAAGAATTAGGATTCCACATACTGAAGAAGTCTTGGCAATTTGGGGTACCTCTTTAGAAATTCATCATGCACTGACTGAAGGAATACTGTCAAAGTAACCTTTAAATATCAGTTTATACTTTATAGCAAAGTGCTTCTTTGTGGCTATAAAAACAAAACACACAAAAACACAGGAAAAAGATAAATAGATCCATTCCTGAGTTTTTTAAAATTATTGGGAATGAAAGCTGTGAAGAAAGAGTTTAAGGTGATAACAGAGTTTGCTAGAGAGGCTTCTCCACTCACACATTAAACTTACAGTGTTACTGTCATTCACACCAAAGCAAATATCAAGAGATAGAATGGTCATTTAAATATGCTAAAGTTAATTAAATAAGTGGTTTTCTACCTATCTATCTATCTATCTACCCATCTAATCTTATTGTTTCAGCTTAAAATTTAGGCCTAGCAAACTTGGTCAAATCATTTATTGCGTGAAGTGAAAATGAGATCATTGTATAGGCAAATAAAAAGCAAACTGTATAAAACCATTTGTACAATTTGATACAACCATTTGTATCATGCTTATTTGTTACATTTTAATTTTAATACCTTTTTTACATTTCATTACTGAGAATTTTTCGAGCAATTGATGTGTTTTACCCACCACTCTTTCTTAAAATAAATACACATTAGCATCCTGATTAGTGTACTTTACATGTGTAAGTGTTTTGGTCACCTTTAAAAGATATGCCATTCGTAGGTTGTGCCCCTCATAATCTACTTCTGTGTAGCAAAATAGATACAGATTGCATCCAGTTCTTATCCAAATAGGTGGCAAATTATTTCAATCCTGATTGCAAGACCTCAGACTTTTACTATGGGATTCACCATCTTTGTTTCACCTGACCAAATACTGAGGCTGGCAATTTGTATCTCAGCTAAGTCCCCCCTAGGCTCCTTTTATAGTCACTGGAGGGAAATCATCACTTCTAGAAAAGACACATCCTAAAGCAGACATCTGAAATAGATGGGATGAATTGCCTCTAGAAGTGACTATTGCGTTCCACTGACTATAAAGGGATCCCAGGTGACAAGTTCAGAAGTAGATACTTAATGTTAGGAGGTATGAATCCCAATATCCTTGCAAAGAAGAGATAAATCAAAGTCACTTGTGAAATACAGACTGGTTTATTATCAGAATTTGTACGCACTTATAGATGAAGGGGAAAAAAGCAAAGAAAGATAACAAACATCAGACTTGAAATTTTGAAAGAAAGGGATTAGTGTGTCAGTTTGAATCCTAGGAGAAAATTCTTAAATCCTTGAAGTTTCTTTTGGAGCTAATCACATGTATGGATGTAACATATTTAAGCATCTGTGTGGACAACCGGTTAGAGACATAACTGTCAATATTATTTCTGCATGCAAAATTAATAATTTTGGCTGTAGATGATCTAATTTCCTTTCTCTAGTTTTCCATCGTGCGAACTAGCCAGTATAAAATACTATCTTTAGGCACTAAGGTAGAATATAAAATATCTTAATCTGAAGCTATAGGTGTGTATAGCTTGGGAACAGCAACTAAACTATAGGGAATTTTAATGTGAAGAGGAATATTAGGAAAGCTAATGCTGAAATAATTTACTGGGGTCAGCTGGTTGATAAAAAAGATAATGTCCTTTTATTCTCATAAAAGGGAAAGAGGTAATGAAATTATGTGGGTTTGGGGTTTGTTAGATTTGGTACTATTGTGCTTCTTTATCTGAGGATATTGCAGCTACACGGGAGAAGAATGGCTAAAATTTTAGAAATCACCTCCTACAGAATTTAACTGCTGGTAATGAGCTGCTAATGGTAAGTAATTTAATGAAGTTGCCTGGTGCCAAAGAAACTAACTGCACTAAAAACTGGCTGAAGGGATTCACTCAGAACACACACCTCTCAAAGCAGTGGTATTTAGGGAAACACACAAGTGGATTGTACCTGTGCTATTGCCAAAAATGTATAGCCAGACAGCATCATGATGGTCAATATTTACACAGGTACAGGTCTTCAAAGGCACACGTCTAGAAAAGATCTAACAATGCTCATTGATTGATGCTCTGATCCCCAGTCCCTGAAGTGCCGCTTCTGGAAATTATATACAAATACTGTGGTCTCTGTTAGCTCAAAGTGCCTGCAGGTAGGCCAGGTACGGTATTTCGGGAATATATGCAAGCACCAGCTGCTACTTGGTATCTATTCTTTAAACCATCTGTTATTGGGCACACTCTACGCAGCACTAAAGTCAGGTTATTGCTTAATCAACTCTGCCATCTAATGGCTGGATACAGATATCCCTTTCCACTACTGTTAAATGCTAATTTTTAACTGGATCAGACTTTCTGCTATCTGGCAGATATTTCTATTCCACATGAGGTACTGAAGCAGGGATTGTTTTCTCCCAGAAGAGATATAACCATCCCACAAAAGCATAATTTTTCCTGCGGCTTCTTTACCCCAGAAAGTGAAGGAGGTAGGTTCCCTGCCGTGCTGTGCAACTGCAGCTTGGAGGAGACACTGCTATGAGCTAAGACCACCTGGTAAGTAAAAATCCAAAAAACTTCAAAGACCCTCCAATGCCAAAACCCCAGGAGGAGACTCCCTCTGGACCTAGCGTGGCTTTGAAAGCAGACCCCCCTTAATCCTGGCCCATTCCTTATCGGAAAGCTGAAGCAATACCTCCCACTGTGCATCAGGATGATTAAAAAAATACACAGGGAAAAAAGGAAGTGATTATTTGTATTCACACAGAAACTACATTAAATTTGTTTGATTATGCCAATTTTTGTATTTTTTTAATATGTGTATTTTTATATATACATTTGTCTCACACCAAAATGCATTTTCATTTTAATTGCATCAAGCATCTTTGTTAATGGGCTGCTTGCAGTCAGAACATGATGCACTGACGGATTAACAGTAATAAAATATGGTCAGGCTCCTGCAGATACCATCCTCCCCTTTCCACACACTCTCTTTTCACAATTGCATGCTTATGAAGAAGGATGTGCTTAAATGTGCTGGAAACAGTGGAAATTATCTCATGTATGTTTTCCTTAAAATAAGTAAGTCAAGCAAACACTTTACTTTTTTTTATTAGGATATAAAACTCAATCCTTAATGAAATTTTACTTTTGCTTGGAGGATTCACCCAAGAAAAAAGAAGGGCTTTCTATGCTTCGTTATAGCTGGTTTCAAGGATCTTTAAGATCAAAAGAAAAAAAGACAAATCGATGTGAGAGACTTTCTACTAAAATAAGCAGTAGAATAAGGTATTATTTGCCATGGGGATTTTTTTAATTATGTTTTCCAACAGACATTATACCTCCCCATGAAAGCTACCTGTATAAACATTGTGATGGAACAAACTAGTGGGTAATGGAGTAATGTTTTTCTACCTTTCATATTTACTGACCTCTGCCATAGTAATATACTGCTAATTAAAGGAGCAGCAAAATCTGGCCAAGGTACTATGACATTTCATGTATCCTAACCTACTAGCCCTATATGGTTTCTCAAATCAGACGCCATCTAAAAGACCTGGAAGGCCTAGAAATCTTCCACAAGAGCAATACAAAGCATGTAAAAAGAGAGAATCTCCAGTGTGGCCACTAGAATGGCAATTTGAGGGTTTCCAAGGAGCAAACGGACTGTCTGAGCTCCCTGAGCTTTATGTCCACACCTGGAGGTGTGGTCAACCAAACAGGATAAGCAGAAACTGAGCTGCTATTTTTAAAGTCTTGGTGTCATCAGAATTGGTGGACACAGAAATCCAAGGATGGTTGATAACACATCAGTCTTTCTTGTGTATGTTGTGGTTTAAGCTTAGTCGTAAATTAGAAAAGCATGTAGCCTGCTAATTCCCCCCCCACAACCTGTCCTCCCACCCCCTGCCCCTCCCCACTCCCGGAGGGATGGGGAGGAGAAACAAAAGAATGCAACTCCCAAGGGTTGAGATAAGAACAGTCCAGTAACTAAGGTATAACACAAACCATTGCTACCACCAATAATAACAATGATAAGGGAAATAACAAGGGAAGAGAATACAATCACCACTCACCGATAGAGCAGAGAGAGCTAGCCCTTCCGGGTATCTCCCCATTTACATCCTGGACATGATGTGCTATGGTATGGAATACCTCTTCGGTTAGTTTGGGTCAGGTGTCCTGTCTCTGCTTCCTCCCAGCCTTCCCCTCCTCCCTGGCAGACCATGAGGCTCAGAAAGTCCTTGGTCAGTGTAAACATTCTAAGCAGTAGCTACAAACATCGGTATCATCAGTACTGTTCCCAGACCGAAACTTAGAAACACAGCACTGCACCAGCTACTAAGAAGGAGAAAAAATGACTGCTACTGCTGAATGCAGGACAGTGTAGCTCCTGAGAAACCTGTGCTACTGGTGAACCAAGGCTTATTACTAAAGAATTACCTTCCTCTTCCTTGTGATCCTCTGTGCAAAATGGAGTTCTAACATGTAGTTTCTTGACTTCTTAAGAAGAAAAAACTTACCTGCTAAGAAGTGAGCTCCAGAAATACTGAGAGAAAGGACAGATAATTAATAAAAAACCCAAGAACAAAATATGCAGATGTACTTCTCAGTACAGGCCAGATTTAATACCAGATTAATTATCAGATTTACTACTAGTTGGTTGACAGAGTTAGTCTTTCAGTATTTTAATGAATTCTACAAGGTGGCATATCCAGCACGCTCCATTGCTATATCTAACCCACACATTTTTTGTAGACATACTGAGCTCATGCCAAGCAATATTATACATGATCAGGCCAAATTTTACAAAGTTAACTAAACTGATTACAGACTGAAAGATTCAATGCATTGTTTCATTAGTGCTTATGACAGAGCAAGGATCCCAGTATCAGTGACTGGCTCCCACCTTGTACTGCACTTTTCTCTCCCTTTAGCTTTGCCGACAGAGCTGATCTGTGGTGCACTTAGCAGCAGATCTAGCTATAATTAGGTTTAAAAAGAATACCTTTCGATTAAGGATTTTTTTTTTACTGTAGAATAGGTGGAATCACAATCTCCATGTAATTTATGATGTGGTACTATATCTTATTTCAATAGTGACCCATTTTATCTAATCAGGCTAATAGTGATTTGCATCAGCCTTTCCGGCATCATCAGTCCACTGCCTAATTTTGCAGTCCTACCCACATCTGACATTTTACTTTCTTATCCAGACTGGTAATCATTTCATGTTACATAAGGGACATTCATGGAAGATTTAAATTTAATGTAGTCCCAGGGAATAACTGAAAATAGAAGAATATGTTACATATAGATGTTAATCCATGAAAACGGAATTTTCCAAAATGGCCTCTTGATAGAACTAAAGTTTGGGGTTTTTTTTCCTTTTTTTTTCTCAAAATAAAAATGCAGTCATTTCTTCATCTAGAAACATTGAGGGATTTTTTATTATATCAGTTCTAATTTTGACAAGAGTGGAAAAGCTTTCAGCTGAAATACTAAACAGATCATATGAAAATATAATATTACAATGCATGATAGAATATAAAAACCAGAATAACATAAAACATGAAGCTGACATAATTTCTCTTTATTAAAATGAAATATGTAACCAATCACAAAGTAAAGGATTTTTACACTATTATAACAAAGTGAAAAGAGAAATAATTCATTTATTCTTTACCTTTAGAAATGTCATCAAGAGACTTTTTTTTTTTCTCCAGTATTTCAACTGCAGCAGAAATATATTTCTAAAAGAAAGTATGTTGTTGTTTGGGGGTTTTTTGTTTGGCTTTTTCTGGTTTTCCATTATTTGGGAAACATTTATATATATGGATTCTACATGTAAACTAAGGATCCTGATGCACTGAGAACACACACTGAATGGACTCTAAGAATTCGTTGCTTACTATATGGCACTGCAGTGATGGAGACAGAAGGAAGAATCAATATACTGTGGGGAAGACTTAATTTTTCCTCCATGTATCACTCTTACCTGGAGTGTAAACTGATTTTCTTTACCCAGGAGCCTTTTTCGAGAGTACAGCCTTGTGCTTGAGCAGTCTAGGGCTCCTGAAAGGCTTTACCATGCTTATCTAATGCCTACTTTCTCAGTTAGCAGCCTGCATTTCTGTTTCATCCCTTCACTTTATTACACTCTTTGATGTTCTGTAAGTCTTTTCTGACCTCTTGAATACTCCCCTGAGGGCTAGTGACATCCTGTGATTCATCTTAGGACCTTGTCATTACTTTCTGATGGCTCTCCAGCCTTCTTAAATGCTCCCTAACTGCTACCAGCTCAAGTGTGTACACTTTAAAGTTCTCTTCTGCTCATCTTTCCTTCTTCACAGAGTTGTCTTCCTGCTTATTTTTCACCTTCCCTCTGTCTGTATATGCACACAGAAGATGGCTATAAAGAGGCAGAGAGCCTGAGGGTGACCTTGGTAAGTTGGTTAGTATTCAGGATTGAAGGTTTTAGCAGGCAGAAGCCCATGGGAAAGGACAGGCAGGTCAGTCATCTGGAGAATGTAATTTAGTTTAAAAAGGAACAATCAAGCAAGCAAGTAGTTGTAAATATTTCTAAAAAAAAAAAATAAATAAACAAAATCAGATGGGGAGAACAAGGAGGAAAAATAAGGAATGAAACCACCTCACTGTTAAGCCATGTAAAACCGTAACATTTCAAACCAAATAAAAAACCATGCAGGCTAAATACAAGGTGCTTAAGCCCCATCCTATGACATTAAAGATCTCCAGCAGTACATGCTGTGTAGAAATAGAGCAATATTTTTTTTCAAACCTGTGTTCTTTTGTCTTGATACAGACCCAATCGTAGTTTACCTAATATTGCCATCTAGTGGTAAAACGATCAATTCTGAAACAATTCTCTGAGAGGAAGGTACCATTCCATGATTTATACACTGATGTAAAAAAGTTAACCAAAACACAGTGTTAACAACAGCACACAAGAAAACAGAGCTCAGTTTGCTGGCCAATGCATGCCCCAGATATGCAGCTAATTGTGAGAGCAAGAACACAAGCCAGCAGAACACTGAAGTATTGAAAAAAAAGTTACATACAGGACATGCCAGTGCTAAGCAAAGTAATATGCAAGACACAAAATAACAGATTAGAGCTGACTTCAAACTACGAAAGTAATAAACATTCTACCAATTACAATATTATCCATGAGTTAACATGATTCACCACCTCCACTAAGAGTGCTACAGAATACATAATGCCCTTCATGGTGAGGAAGCTTCATGAGAAACATTGGTCCCTTAGCACGATAACCTGATAAATGACTTAAGCAGGGAAAGCTTAAAAGCAACATGAATGTCCCTCAGATCTAGCTTGGGTGTCTCCCAGTTACTCTGACTTTATTTTCCTCCATTCCCTTTTCAGTCGTGAAGAGGAAATAAATACTGCCATGGGTGATTTATCCTACCCTAAATTGGCAGCCGAGCTAAATCTGAAGTTGCCTATTTGTCTTCAGTGACTATAAAGGGAGCCTCAGGAGATCAGCCAATATTAACACCAGCCTGAGCTGATCTTACTGAAGGCAATCATGGGCCAACTCAGGAAAATCTCAAGGGCAAGATTTACTAACACAGATTTCTAAAGTTAGTTGCCTAAATACACAGCCTGAATTTACAAGCACTGAACTTATTACTTTGTTCTTGATAATTAAAGACTCTCCCTGGCTATTTCATTTCCCCAAAATCAAATGCACTTTGGGAAGTGCACTTAGGGACTGTAGTGATAGAACAAGAGGTAATGGGTTCAAACTTAAACAGGGGAAGTTTAGATTGGATACAAGGAAGACATTCTTTACTGTTAGGGTGGTGAGGCAGTGGAACTGGCTGCCCAGGGAAGTTGTGAATGCTCCATCCCTGGCAGTGAACAAGGCCAGGCTGGACAGAGCCTTGGGTGGCATGGTTTAGTGTGAGGTGTCCCTGCCCATGGCAGTGGGGGTTGGAACTAGATGATCTTAATGTCCTTTCCAACCCTAACTATTCTATGCTTCTGTGCTATGGGGCTCCTAATGTAAATGATGTCTGGTAGATGTGAAAGCAAATTTGGACTTTCATATGCCTGAGGTACACAGAAAGGTTAGTCATCAGTAAGGAAGACAAAAAATTTGGTGACCTTGAATGCAGACACCTCAGTTAAAGGGAACTGAGTCACTGACAACAACTCCTCATCTCTCTTTACTAACTACAGAGAATACATGGTGAGTACACCAAATGTGGACATCTGGGCGTGTTTCATTCAGTACCACCTGGGCACCCTTGAAGATTCTCATTTCCAGCCCTGAACACGCTGGTGACTCTCCCCTAACTTGCTCCAGTTTATAAATATCTTCCTTGCTCCAGGGAGCTAAAAACCATTGAGTCTAGCGAGTGTTGGATAAAGTAGGGGATAATCTTTTTCCTGGACCTGCTGTCTGTGCTCCTCTTGATTCATCCCTGCACTCTGCTGGCTGTCTTTGCTGCCAGGGCACAGTGTTGACTTGCATTCAGCTCAAAGTCCCTCAGTGCTCCCAGAGCCTTTTCTACACAGCTGCTCCCTAAACCATCAGTCACCAGCCTGTATTGCAGCCAGGAGATTTTGTACCATCACCCCTGATTTCGTTGCCCAACGATAGACTTGTTGAGACCTTTGAGATCTCCAAGTGAATCTGAGAAATATGACAGCTTACACTAAATCTGCATTCTTCTGGAGAGGCAGGTGGGAGGGATACCAGAAGGCATCTTAAATGGCTATAGATGCACATGTTTGGGCTAGAAGCATCTAAAGTCTGTAGCTAAATTCTCTGCCTGCCCAACTTTTAAGCTCCTCATTGTGTCCCATCTGTCCTGGGTTCAGCAGTAGCAGTCATTTTTCTCCTTTTTAGTAGCTGGTGCAGAGCTGTGTGTTTGACTTTCGGCCTGGGAGCAGCACTGATAACACTGATGTTTTTAGCTACTGCTTAGAATGTTTACACTGACCAAGGACTTCCTGAGCCTCATGCTCTGCCAGGGAGGAGGGGAAGCCGGGCAGAAGCAGAGATAGGACACCTGACCCAAACTAACCAAAGAGGTATTCCATACCACAGCACATCATGCCCAGGATGTAACTGGGGGCAGTGACCCAGGAGACGCTGGAGATTCTGCTGGGGTGGGGCTGGGTATCAGTCGGTGGTGATCCATTGTATTCTCTTCCCTTGCTTTTTCCTTTATCATTATTATTATTGGTGGTAGCAGTAGTGATTTGTGTTATACATTAGTTACTGGACTGTTCTTATCTCTACCTGTGGGAGCTGTATTCTTTCGATTCTCCTCTCTATCCCTCCGGGAGCTGAGGGAGGAGGGGGGGGCTGGGGGGTGTGAGTGAGCAGACTGCGTGGCAGGGCTTAAACCATGACACCATCCTAAGCACTTACCAGCGAGAGTTAGGCAAGCACATTGTGAAGAATTGGCTATGTTAAAGGAATAGACAATACATTTATGTCGGGAGGGTTGTGAAAGACAAATTTAAATTATGAGCTATACAGAAGCATTAAAAAAATGCAACCTTTAGCCACCAGGAAACCTCAGTGATAAGATAATACACAGAGGGAATTTAGATAAAAAAGAGAAGAATGATCAGTGGTTATACTGGAGGAAGTGAAGAATAAAAGATGCAAGGTTAGCTCAGTAAGGAAAAGCCTCATGTGGCTTAAAAAACGGGAATGGGGAGAAGCTGTAATATTTAGACACTTTCAAAATCTTTTACTTAGCTTAAGGTTATGAGTTCATATGTATTATATAATTTAAAATATCATAAAATATATTAAAGTTTATGGTAAATTCATCATTACCCAGTATTTTATATTTTGGTCTGTTTCCAACCAAAAGCTGTCAGACTTGCTTTCACACCATAATATGATCCTCACAGAATTTTATTAGCCCTAGAAGGAAGTCTGTAGTTAGAAAAAGTGACTGGCATATCACAAACTGCTTGGAATCTGACAGGAGAAGGACTACAAAATCCCTTATAGATCCACTTCAAAAGATCACAAGAGAAATGTTTGCAATAGTTCATGCTAAAGGTCCCTCTAGACCCGTATCCTGTTTCCAACTATGGGAAAAAGAAAGGATATTTGGCAAGAGCTATGGAGGGAACAGCAATATATCTCCCAGAGTACTCTTCTAGGGTTCTGAAGCTTCAGACCTTCTTGAATCACAGATACTCGATAGCCCCTTCCAGATTTCTCTTCCATGAAGAGAATGAAGAGGTATCAGCCTGATGTTACATCAAAACTTGTGATGCAGAACTACAAGCAGAAACCCATATCCGCCTATTTGTCTAATAACAACCCAGTGAACGAATAAGTACTTGTAACCACAGAACTTGATATAACTAGACAAGCACAACTTGCATTGTTCTGGTACTTTTATACCTCTATAAAACTTCCTAGTCTATTACAGCATGATGGATTTACAGAGAATCAGAGCCTTGATTTTATAGAATCATAAAATAGTTAGGGTTGGAAAGGACCTTAAGATAATCAATTTCCAACCCCCCTGCCATGGGCAGGGACATCTCACACTAAACCATGTCACCCAAGGCTCTGTCCAACCTGGCCTCGACCACCACCAGGGATGGAGCATTCACAACCTCCCTGGGCAACACATTCCAGTGCCTCACCACTCTCACAGTAAAGAACTTTCTCCTTATATCCAATCTAAACTTCCCCTGTTTGAGTTTGAACCCATTGCCCCTTGTCCTATCACTATAGTCCCCAGTGAAGAGTCCAACCCCAGCATCCCTATAGCCCCCCTTCAGATACTGGAAGGCTGCTATGAAGTCTCCACGCAGCCTTCTCTTCTCCAGGCTGAACAGCCTCAACTTTCTCAGCCTGTCCTCATATGGGAGGTGCTCCAGTCCCCTGATCATCCTCGTGGACCTCCTCTGCACTTGTTCCAACAGTTTCATGTCCTTTTTATGTTGAGGACACCAGAACTGCACACAGCACTCCAAGTGAGGTCTCACGAGAGCAGAGTAGAGGGGCAGGATCAGCTCCTTCGACCTGCTGGTCACGCTCCTTTTGATGCAGCCCAGGATACGGTTGGCTTTCTGGGCTGTGAGCGCACACTGAAGCCGGCTCATGTTCATTTTCTCATCTACCAACACCCCCAAGTCCTTCTCCACAGGGCTGCTCTGAATCTCTTCTCTGCCCAGCCTGTAGCTGTGCCCGTTTAGATACAGTACGGATAAATGAAGTTAGGCAGAATTTACCATAGAATCCCAGACTGGTTTGGGTTGGAAGGTATCTTAAAGCTCATCCAGTTCCAATCCCCTGGCATGGGCAGGGACACCTTCCACTAGACCAGGTTGCTCCAAGCCCTGTCCAACATGGCCTAGAAGACTGACAGGGATAGGGCAGCCACAGCTTCTCTGGGCACTCTGTGCCAGCACCTCACCACCCTCACAGGGAAGAATCTATTCCTTATACCTAATCTCAGACTCCCCTCTGTCACTTTAAAACCATTCTCCCTTAGCCTGTCACTACAGGCTTTTGTCTTCCTCTTGCATTGTTCGTGCTTTTCCACATAGAATAAAGCCATTCACCAAAAACCTAAAACCAACAGAAACTTGCCCTGCACAGTCCCATCCCAGTCATAAGTCTAAAAGATGACATGATATGGTTTCAGTGTAAGAGTTATCTTTCTTCTTCCCAGCAGCTGGTGCAGTGCTGTGTTTGGGCTTCAGTCTGAGAACAGTGCTGATAACACACTGATTGTTTAGCTGTTGCTCAGTAGCACTTACCCCAGTCAAGGACTTCTCAGTCTCACGCTCTGCCACTGGTGGTAGTGGGGAGGGGCACAAGAAGCCAGGAGGAAGCAGAGAGAGGACACCTGACCCAAACTAGCCAAAGGGGTTTTCCATACCACAGCACATCATGCCCAGAATATTAAGAGGGGGGAGTTACTTAGAAGGGACCGATCACTGCTCGGGTTGGGCTGGGTATTGGTCGGCAGGTGGTGAGCAACTGTACTGCGCATCACTTGTGGCTTCTTTTTCCTTTCCACTCTTAGTTTTATATTCTCTTCCCTTGTTATTTCCTTATCATTATTAGTAGCAGTATGTTGTTCTTTAGTTATGAAACTGTTCTCATCTCAACCCATGGGGTTTACATTCTTTCAATTCTTCTCCCCATCGCACCCAGAGGAGGGGAAAAAGGGGTCACAGAACAAAAGCTCTGAAGGGGTCCCCACAAAACCCACCAGGAACAAAACCAAACCAACAACAAGAACACAAACCCAAAGCCTGAAGATCAGTAACACAGTGATGTGACTTGTTTTAAGCCTACTATCAACATTTGATAACTGTCCAGTCCTCACAAATTAAATCAGTGAGAGGGAAAACATAAGCAAATTGGAAATTGCATCAGGAAGCATTCACCCTCCTCTAATGTAAAACTAGCAGCAACCACACACAGACTTGTTTTGACGGGGTACTTGCATTTAGAGCAGCTTCTCCACATTTCTCAATTGCAGCTAGACCCTGATTATGAATGTGGGTTTCCAAAAGTTTTTTCAGCTCTCCGAGGCCATCCTGGATTCGAGACACAAGGTTATACATGCGACCCAAGTCTGAAAAAAAGGAAAGCCAACATCTCCCATTTGTACTAGCTATGGCTCCAACTTCTCATTTACAAGTTGCCAGTAGGACTTAAAACATCCATCACCAACAAAAACATATGCGCAACTGCTCCTTTCAAACGCCACAGAAAACTACAGCAAAATAATTACACAGTATAGCAAATTCTTGCACTAACATGGAAAGGCAAAACTAGTTACAGAGAAAACCTGTTCAATATTACGACCTGTTTTACCTTCACAATGCTACATAAAACTTCAGAAGAAAAAACCTAATTTAATTATAGAAATACAGTTACTTCTGATTTCTAGTTTACATGAATTTAAAGAGGTGCAATGACTTTAAAAATGGAGTTAACCCCAACTTACTCAGATAAAGTTTGAAGTGTTACCATGAATTAGGACTACCATTAGTGTTACTGCTGGCTGTGCTATGAGTACAATATTCTCCTGGCTATTCTGAACAGGATAGTTCTCAAAGATCCAACACCACCTTTAGCCTTTTGTGTATTAACACTTCCCAAGGAAAGATTCTGAAAAGCATTATCACGGAACAGAACTCACAAAGGTAAAAATAAATTGGATGTCACTAGAGGTATGCCAAAGCTTCGTGTTAGAATCACAGCAGTTTTGAGCCAAGACTTCCCAAATCGATTAGCAATTCTGAAAAGTCTCATACCGAAGAGGGTTTTTGGTTTTATCATTAATTTTCAACAGGACAGATACTTTGTACTTTCTCAGGGAAGAACTCTTAATTTTTTAATGCCTAATTAACCTTAGAAATAACCCAAATGAAGGTAAAACCAAAGACGCGTAACAAGACAGTGCCCAAGACACAAGGTACTACTTTTCCTTTCTACCCTGACAAACTTAAGGAATTGCATCACTGTGGTAAGTGACTGTATTAAAGGCTCACATAGCCCACAAGCTTCAAAAAGTGAGAGGAAAAAGAAAAGCCTCGGAAGGCCTCCTGAGTCCAAAAATGATTTTCTAGTTTGTGCTATTGCTATTTCTATTGTCAGAAGACATTTATAAAGTCATATTACCAGTCAACACCCCTCTGCATCAAAATCTCTTCCAATTACAGAGTAAATACATTTATTTACAGAAACAACCTCTAGTTGTGCAGGATAGAATAATCTTCTATTTACATTTGAAACAGGTAACTTCTGACCTACTAATCATGCACAATTGCCCTTTACTATTATAAAGCATCTCCTAGTTATCAACATGATGATTACAGCAGTTAATTCATAATTGCTATTTTTATGTTGATATATGAAGGGACAGCGGCATAGTTGCAATTCACAACTCTCAAATGAACATCAGTAGTAACTTAATCATAGTATCTCTTCAATTCTGTCACTTTCCCTAAAGCACTATTACAGCTATTGCCTTGACTTCCTATATAGATTTAATTAATTCCCCAACTAGAAAAATCAGAAACACCATTCATCTTATTCATCTGCATGATGCATAGGAATTATCTGGCACCAGTTTTGACTTACTTAAGCATTACCTGCTGAAGAAACTCATAAAACACACCTGTCAATTCCTCACAGATACATAAATGCTTTGATAATCTTTACTTATTTTAGAGGAACCACTGAAGAAGTCTTTATTCTGTGTTCTCTATGAAGGTATAAACTTGATCCATTAGTGGCACTTGAAACTCATTTTCACAGCTAAAAATTCTCTCATCTATTAATAATTTCTACTGTTTCCTTGCACTTTATATGCGGTTTTATGTATCTTATATAAATATAGAAACCACATTTTAGAAGCTCTGTATTTGCTTCCATTCCTCTTTTAACATTTCCTATAAATACTTCTAGACAACCTGCATTTTAAAAATCTCAAAGATCCATGGATTAAGCTGAAACAGCTGGTAAGACTCTCGGTCTGTTTTTCTTTTCCCATCTCTTTCATACAAGCTTCAGCTCCTGTTGGAAGGACGGCTCAAGTGCTCTTGAAGCTCTTCCAGCCATGTTAAAAGAAATCAAAATTAGTGCTGTTTTGCCTTAATATTTAGAATCAGAATAGGCTTCTTGAGGCAATACCCTCAGCCATCCCAAGTTAATCAAAAGCTGTCATCCCTTAGTTTAGTGTCTATCTTCTCTCTTAACCCAGCGCCTGAACAATCGCATTTAGCAATCACAAGAATTTACATTATTCACAAATCATCAGGGAGGAGCTCTAAGCCTAAACCCAGTGTTTGAATCTCCTTACCTTCATTTTTGTCCGCATCCAACAAATTCTGGAACTCCGTATGAAATATCTCCAGGTGCTTTTCAATAAGCACTTGTTCACATTTTCGTGCTAACTCATCTTGCGTGCTCTCATGGAGATAGACCTGAACTCTACGCTGTTCCTCAAGAAGGCGAGCTTCAGCCTGAAGAACAGAGATACAAATATGAAACGTGTATGGAAGGCAGAACAGAAATCAAATGGCATTTGTCTAGAAAAACACCACCAAAAAACCCAAACCTCTCACTAAAGCAGCATTATGGTCCACCTACTTAAGCAATTATTCTTTCTGGAAATCATAAACATTGATTCCATGTGTATGTTATGTTGATGATATTACATACTGCTTGAACAGGGGGAGAATCACAGCAAGACTGTTTTCTCATTGCTTCTGAATAAGAAGATGGAAAGATGCTGTCAGAAGAAAAAACTGCTGACATGAGAAGCTGCAGCTTTAGCATCAGCAAGCTCTCCAGCTAAAGAGGTAGTTCTGTTTAAGACAAACAGGAATATATTACATGCCTCCACAAAACTAAAAAGCAGGAAACCTTATTTATTTAAGCAATTTAACAGTACTCCCATGACAAATTAATTTGAATGTTATCATCTACATTCTTACATAGGAAAGCTTCCCAATAACCTACAATCATTTAAATTATACTAGCATTTAATTTGGCACATAAAATGCTATGTAAGTGTACCTTCCTGGCAAACCAAAATTCTAGATGTCACTCGAGGAGTAGTACTTATGCCAAAATGCAAACCTGAAGATGTTTATATAACAATTACCTCTATTTTGTTTGCAAAGGTGTTAAAGATTCACTCTACAAGCCGTCTGTAATTGCAGCACATTATCAGCGATGAAGTGCACATATCCCCTTATTTACATTAAAAGCTCCACGTTATTTTAATTAGTAACATCACCAAGAGAAGGAAATTAAGTTAATTCATTTTCCTGGTATTTTAGAATACCAGCTAAGCATGAAAGATCATCAAGAACAACAACAGAACAATTTCACTGCAAGTACACTGCATTATACACAGATGGCTTTAAATAATCTCTGTCACTGTCAGCTTCACTCATTTCTGTAATAATTTTGCATTTAGCTCTTGTGATATGGTCCTGGATTACCCACTCCTAGAGTCAGACCAGTACAGGTTTATATGGAAAAAAGTAAGAAATAAGAAAGTCAACTGTTTGGGAAGGGATGTAACCTCAAGCTTCAGAGCACTTGCCTCTTTCTTACGAGTAAGGAATAATAATCAGCTTCCTCAGTAACAGCAAATAGCAGCAAGTCTGTCTGATGAACACTGGAAACTGCAATCAGACTAGCAGGACTACTTATGTTCATGTATCTTATTTATTTCTGTAGCGCAGGAAATGCTGCCATTGTGTTAACAGTCAACTCTCAATTTGAGCTCGTTTATGAAAACAAATATTCACTCTGACTTTAAATTTACTTCTACCCTCTCACTTGTGTTTTTGCAATTCCATTTTCCTTTTAAAGTCATGTTTCAGAAACAAGGGGAAAAACAATTACTTCACACAACAGTATCTTTGCCTGTTGTAACTATAAAGATCAAAAGTTCAGTTTGAGACTTTATTTCAAGGGACAGTCTCAAGAAATACTGACCTTTATTCCCTACAGCACATCAGGCTGTGCCAGCTTCACTCATGAGTTCTGGACAGAGAAGAAAAATCCATAATCCTTCTAAACTCAGTAGGTATAACTACATAAACATATCCTAATTCTAATTAAGATTTCATTGAGTATTCCACGAGAAACAACCAGTTCTATTGTACCATGGTAACACTGATGTTATGCTGGTGTGCCCTAAGGTACTCCAAGAGGTTTCTGGTTTTCTTTTGCAATGCTATTTATCCCCAATTAGAAGTCAATGCACAGTGCTTCAGTGAGAAAGTCAAGCAAGCATACTAACAGCAGATTACCATGCTCTTAGTTCATACTTCCAACAGATGACTTTTAAGACCTTCTTACTGCTAGTATGCCACCTGACTGCTGGACAACTTGCAGCTTTTCACATCAGTCTCATTTAAGGTGTTTCATAGCAGAAAAGAACCCTAATTCCAGCAATATCTGAGTAATAATTACAGAGAGAACTACTCTGTCCCAGGCATTTAAGTGGCATGCAAGATTACAATACCCAATCAAAACAAATCATTACGTTTACAAAACTGCCTTGTCATGTTTAAGTAAAAAATGCTAAGAATTCCTTATGCATAATGAAGCAGGATAAAACTGAAAGACAAACCTATCTGAATTTCAGATTAATAGTTCTGAAAACTTGCATGACCTCTCTCATGATCTCTCCAGCAAAACATGCAGACTAGAGACATCAGACAACCTGTTCCAATTAACTAACTTTTAGCTTCAATTTGCATGTTTCTCCTTTCCCTTAGGTCACATCTCTTAGTCTGTATTGTTTTGCAGGCTCTGATGGTATTTACTGTAGAGTCTAATACACATCTAATACACATATTTTTCAGTTTCATCAGTTAAATCCCAGGAAATAAATAATGAAAACAGTTTCTTGTTCAGTTTGATTTCAACATATGCAAATTATCTGTAAGGAGATGCCAAGACAGCCCAAATAGCTTGTTTACATCTCTAGCGTATTAATTTGAGCAGAGACTTAAGGCTATACAGTTTCTTGCTGAAGATTTCCCCTGCCTTATGCTAGCTTTATACACGCTTTCAGGTTTGACATCAGCTTTAAGCAAAGTGAGTTGCTCTTTTGTGGATTTTTGAAGTCTTGAAGATTGGTTGGGGTACTAATAGGTTCTTTCTGTTTGCCACTAATCTAGTTCCTGAAATAGCAATGACCTTCAGACAGCTTTTTACTGTGCTGTACCAAGGAAGCCTGGATGAGCCAGTCATTCAGGTTATGAATGACAAATTCCCTTACTCTGTTTTAGGATGAAAGGAAGACAGGAAATTGAAAGGGAAGTAGCAAAAATAATGAATTTAACATCAGAAAAACAAACATAGGTAAGTCTGGGAACTACTGGGCAACTATCCCAACGCACTAAAAGCAGGACTTGTTTTACTGTAGTATTTCTAGGACTCACACACACACATTTCTGTTGGGGGGGTAAATCACTGACTTTAATGCCAAGACTCAGAAATGATATGTTCCGTGGCAGAGTGACACAAAAGAAACACAAAAGATAGTGCAGGGAGGGATGGGCACCTGGTTATTACATACTCAAAAAGATGATTTTTTAGATTTTTTCTTAGTTAAATGGGAAAAAAACCCAAGCAGCAATTCACAGTCAGGAAACATGCTGAGAAAATATATAAAGCAGCACTTGTCCAAGACGAAAGATGACCTATGTATTTCACATTAAGTAAGACTGACCCAATAACCAGGCTAGACATAGTCAGTGTTCATCCAGCTTGCTCTTAACTGCCCTTTCTGGGATCCCCCAAATCAGTAAGAATTTAAATCTATCCTCTGTTGAGTAAAAGTATTGTGTAGTGTTCACTATATTGAAATATTCTGAAAGAATTACAGCTAATTCATCAGCTACTTCCTTGGCCGGCTTGCTCAGGAAGAGATTTCAACAAATGTCCCAACACACAGTTTCTTGTATAAGAACAGTAACTTGCAGGTCTAAAGCAGAATGACCGCTTTGGTGTCTCAAGGCCCACCAAAACGTGAATTTATTTTATCATTCTCTTCCATTTTGTCCACTAAGAATGTTCCAGACTTTCATTGTAGTTACTGAAATACACTTAAGGAGACAAACTCAGACCTGATAATCATAAAAGCAGATCACCAAAGGGGAAAGACAGCTGCTTCTGCAAAATAATCTGCAGTTTAAGAAAATGATAATAAAAGCCAAGAATTTCTGTTACTTTACCTCTAAATAAATATCTGCATCCAGAAATAATCACATAGCTTATTAAATAAATTACCTTCTTCATGTACTCTGTGACTGGGTTCTGTTGCAAGAATTCAGTACTTTCCCGTGTATAAAATCTCTCTGTGTCAGCAAGAAACTGAGATTCAAAGGATTCTTTATAGACTGTTAGTGTAGGTCCTTTTGCAAATGCATCATCTTCATTCAGCCCCAGCTCCACTAAAAAACACACAAAAAAGAGCAAGTAATGACAAAATTGCCTAAAAGAATGAAGCAGTCTCTTGCAAATAAACACGGTCCCTCCTAACTTACGTGAGGGAATCAGTTGGGACAGTAACAGCACCACTTCTTGTAAGTTTTAAAAGCACGTATTTATTTTGCGCTTAAAAATAAGTAAAACAAGACATTACTCCTGTAAACTGCACTTTCTGAGGCATTACTAAATGGATGATAGGCTCTGGAAAACTTCCCTACCTCAAAAGCTAGTCCAAATTCCCCTTCCATTTTTGCCTTTTAGAGTTCCAGACTGCATGTATACGCGTTTGTTGGTTGGGTTTTTTTATCATTAATCTGCATGGCAAAGTTCTCCATTTCACGCAAATGGAAAAAGCCAGTCCCACTATGTTCTTTAAACTATGATGCTTTCCCCCTTCCAGATTTAGTTCCTAAATAACCAATCTGTAAGCAACTAACACTCTTGTCTATCAGTTGCACTTTGAAGTTTTGCAAGTGTGGTACAATCAACTGTAATTGTGTCAAGGGTCTCTACAAGCACAAAGTTAAACCATAAATAACTACATTTATTTTACTATTAAAATCTTTACCAGACATCCAAGAGGGTGGGATGCTACTTCTGGGCTCTGATAGGGAATATGCATTTATTTGTTTTTAAGAGAGTACAAAAACCTTAGTGACATCTCATTTACCATAAGATTGTACAACTCCGCTGATCAGCCTTGTATTGATAGTTTCACCATTTCTTTCCTTTTCAATCAATTTCAACACAGCATTTGTTACCTTAGAAAACAGATTAAAAGTAAGTCAAGCAGGGAGAAAGCAGCTGGTAGGTAAAGCACGGTATTTAATGACCAGTGTATTCCTATATTCAAGTCAAGCCCCTTGAGAACTAAATTTAAAGTGCACCTGAATAGACATTACACAGTATGCTACACCTTTACGTTCTACAACATAATTACAGTCCAATTAGTAGTGAGCTGTAAAAGGGTATGAAAATGCTTGGGGTTTTTGTTTCATTTTAATTTCAAAAAGCACCTTCTAAACCAACCTCCTCTTTGTTTTACACCTGAAACACAGGAAGACTGCAGGAAGAGCTGAACTCACCACCATAAAGCAAGCTATCTGCAGGTAAATAAGGCGCTGCAACTACTGTTAAAGTGAAATCTGGCTAATATTTTCATAATACAGTGTTGCCATCACAAAGTACTGGCCAATAAGAGCAAAATCAACATACATGAATATAATATTTTGTTGTGATGGAATGTCTTGGTTTATATTGTGCTGATTCACTAATGAAAAATATGTGAACTGAATGGTACAGGAGCAATGTAAATGTGGAGATTCACAGCAACATTAAAAAGACCAAAATCCCAGGCCTGTCACTATCTGTTCTCACACAGTCTTGACTCTCAAACCAGTAGACATGACCATCAGCCTGCCTGGCTTGGAAACAGCTGAAGTTGTTATTTAACATGAGTCCCCAGGGTCCCCTCAGCAAAGCAGTAACCAAACAGTCTTGGTATCAAGGTTCGACCACGCACACAGAGAAAGGCCTCAAATATTCATCTTTTTAACATCAGAGAAGAGCAGAAGGCTCTCTTCTATTTTCCAAGTCCACTCCTTCCCCCACCCCCCCCCCTTCAAATTCCCATTGGAACAGCTACTAACAATACATAGAATTAACCTCATAAAATAACCCCATAGATATAACACATAGATACCTGCTTATTTAACGGCCTGAACAAGCAGTCCCTCCAGGTCACCAAGGCAAGCTAGAAGCAAAGGAAGGGAGATGAAAGACAAAGTAGGAAACTATTTGTACATATACGCATACACATGCAGGATAACTCCTTAAGGAAAGCTGACACAGTATGCCAAATAATTGGAACTGCTTTTAATTATTACAGTATTTTGGCACACACGTCACTTATACATCAAGACAATAAAATTACCATTTGCTTTATTTCTAACTCTACCTAAGATATCCCCTTTCCTGACAGTGATCCACTGCCAACTCCAAAAACTAACAAACCCTGCAAGCCATCTGACAACATACAGCCTTTTCTGCTGGTGATTTTCAGGCTGACAGAGTCCCTTAGCATTAGGCTAGTGAAGTAAGAGGGAGAAAAGCAAGAACATCAACTGGTTTTCTACCATATGCAAAGTTATTTTAGTGAAACAGTAAAATAACACATCACTTCTCTAATGCTCCACCAGCAAGGACAATAATTATCCTTCATTTAAAAAAAACCCAAGTACTTCCAGTGATCTAAGATACAGAACTTCTGTTGTGTTCTTCCCATTTATATTACTTTACATAACAAAAAAAAAATCAAGATCACATATCAATCTTTCAGAACTGTACCAAAATAACTTAAATTACAAACCAAATGTTGACTGTATCTTAGCAGCTTGGATGCTATAAAATTAGTAGAGATGTATTGAAGTCAACAGGGGAAAAAAAAATGCAATTTACTTCTCCATTCTATATTTGAAACACTTGACTGAGTTCTAAATGGAATGACAAGGCCACTCTGATGCACACAGACAACAGTATAAGCAGCAAATATACAAAACCAGACATCCCTTGACAGTCTAATACTGGTAGCCCCAATATGTACAAAGCAGACTGAACATCTCACAGCTTTAGACCTGTGGAATTTTTACAGATATAGTGGGGCGAGAGTATGGGAATGGGGGAGCTTTCTACTTTTCCCACTTCTTCAAAACTTCTGTGAATTTCCTACAGGTTTCAAGCAGCAATCTGAAGGCCAATAATGCAAACATGACAGATGGAATGGATAAATCACTTACTTCAAAAAGCTACTTACTGAATAAATTTCATATATTCCTTTACGACCTTCATCGCACTCACGACGAACCCAATGTCGATTGAGGTAGGCACATATCCCATTCAAGACTTTGCTTGAAAACCTGTAATCTTCCCACTGTTGGGTGTAGAATTTCAGCACACTCTCATCCATCAAATCTTCACCATCCTGAAATAACAAGTTTGCCAGTACTGTTGGGTAATTTTAAGGTACAACCAAGATATCTAAGAGTGTGCAGCCTGACTGTGTAACAAATGTACACCATGCAATATATTTATAGGAAACATACTGCTAATACAGTCACTTCTACATCAGTAAGACAAGGCCAGTATGAGATTAAGAAATTAAAATACTGATGAAAGAATCACTACATAGCATAGAAAAAGCTCCAGAAGCAGTCCCATTCCTCCTGTGGGATAGTAAGAGGGCATCACATGAGAAACAGCCAGCCACACAGATAAGTGAGCTCAGTAGAACATGCCAGTGCAATGGCAATGTGTTTAACATGACAATCTCCCTAAAATGCACTCCCTGCTCCCATTGCTGTTACTTGGGGAGCTGAAAGAAGCAAGTGTGGACAGGGTCTTCTCTGGGATCCTGTCAGGCAGAAAACAGAACCCCATACTCATGGAAATGGGTATGGCAGCATGTTTGTTCTTGTTACAGAAAAAAGAAGGTAAGGTTGTAACACATGGAAGTTCAAGTACATTTCCAAACTGGAGCACTGAATGAACAAGGGTATGAAACCACAGTGCATTCTGGATAAGACTGCTGACACCTTTATGCAGCTTCCTAAGTTAATTACATAGCAGACTTGACAGGACACCAAGAATTCTTTTATTATTGCACAAAACTAAAATCCCAAAAGTTTAAAGCATGGTTCCTTTCAAAAAATAACTAGAAACCATTCTCTTACACAGCAGCCCAACATTCAGCTCTATTAGTAGCTCATTTATTAAATCAAATTACTGGCTACCATCAGGCATTTTCAACATTACAGGCAGCTATTTCTTCAACATTACTAATATGCTGATTACAAGTCTAGCTATTCTTGTTCAAGATACAGGACAGCTTAAGATGGCATATACCATTACTTCTATAAAATACAGAAACACTGCTTTGGCTTGAAGAGGAAAAACAGCTTACAGGTACCAGGACAGATAGCAACAGACCTATGCCCAAGGTAAAACCTACAAAACATTCCAACAGCTAAAGGAGACAAAAGAAGATTTCAAAGTCATTCCATTTACTTCCAGTGGCTGCGTACACCTCTAGTTTTGTTCACACGAGCTTTGTTCAACCAGCCCAGATCACTACTACAAATGCGGATTGGTTCCATCTTACCTTAAGGAGATTTGTCAAGTAGTTCTTCAGAAATTCTTTTAGCCGTTTGTACAATTCCAAGCCCACAAACTGGGCACCTCCAGGTGTCTGGCCCTTTTTCGATTTAGAAGGAGGTACTCCAGCTCCCCGTGCTTGATTAGACTGGTGTACGCTAGTACAGTAGTTATAAACATGACTGACAGGAACGTTAAGGAATAGGTATGTGCCAGCAAGGGACATTAAAAAAACAAATAAAGCCAATGTTAATTTCAATAAGCTATTTTTATACGACTGTAAATGACAAACATAATACATTACAAGATTCAGCAGTCCACATAAAATCAAATCAAAGCTAAGAAAATGAAGTCATTTTCAGCAGAATTATCTGCAGCAGGTATGTGTCAGATTGAGTGTCATGTAAATACTGACACCAACATAAATTTACCCAACACTTGCTTAACAAGACCAAAACAAACCAGTGCAATTTCCCAACAAGATTATTTTCAAGGTATTATTTTAAAGGGAATTTATTTGATTTATTATGTTGGCCTTCTACATGTACATATGCTTTCATTTCAACAGGAAGACATTTCAACGCTAGCCTCAAGCAACGTTCAGTAGCTGAAAACACAGGACAGTACTTTTGTGCTCTTTCAAACACAATCCTTGATAAAATATTTGGCCATTTAACACCAGCAGACAGAGGACAAACCTAGAAAGCAGTAATGGTGAGAGACACACTCAAATAAATGCATACCACAAGATGAGATTCACTGAAACCCAGTTTTAGGCTACAAGTATAAACCCAACATTTACATATGAGGCAGTAATAATTTTTGCCCTCATACTAACACAGCCTACAAGACTTGCTATATCTGCTAATGTAACAGTTCAAGAAAACACTGTTTTCTGATCCAAACCATTCAGAGTTCTTCCAAAGTAAGGAGAAGTCACACTGCTTGAAACACTTCAAATAAGAAAGCATCCTAAAAGGAACTGCAATCCATAAACAAGGAAAATAAATTAGCTTGGTAGTACTCAAATTCAACTTGATGAGGACTTGGATCTGACACCAAAAGTCACCCTCATGACTCACCTAGCAAATGATGAGACAACAGGAACAAAGCTACTGAGCACTCACCCTTCTACTGACAGTCTGAGGACAGGCTTTTGAGTCACACCCCGTCATAGAGAAGGCTGCATTAAGCAATACAGAAGATCTAATTTGGTTTTAACTTGTGTTATAAATTATGTGCCAAGTTTTAACCACTAGACAGGCTTCCTCCATGCTACGTCATGTATTAGGTAATTAATACATTGCTGAGATTTGCTTTTTATCATTCGCTTCAGGAAGACCAGCACAATATAATGGAAGGCATCAGCAAAATTAAATACCAAGAGATTTCCAACTCCCAAATATATGATGCATTACAATCATTATGAACAAACTTTGCCAAACATTAACCCTTTCTGAAAACATACAAGCATACATTTCTTACTTGTTACCTCATCCAGGTGCCAAATAATTAGACTTCCCATGACATCAACCAGCAACAAAAAACTTTCATTTGTGCTTAGCAACTGAACCTTTATCAGCCCCTCTTATCTCTCTCAGTCACTTATTTCCTGGACATTAATGATTTCTTCCAGTTTCCAGTCATTTGTTTGCTCAGCTTTCCTGGCACTGTTGCTAATTTTACCATCTTCACTTTGGTTTCAGAATTCCCTGTTCAAGCAAGGAACCTCACACAGGATAACAATTTTCTTCTAGATATACAACTTACTTGCTTTTCACAAACAAGAAAAGCAAGGCTTACCTAACAGTTTAACTTTAAAATAGTTAATAAGGTCCTCTGAATCATGTAGGGAAAGTCTCACCATCATGATGCAAGGAAATTAGGACTGATTCATAAACACCCTGTTGACAGTCTTGCCTCCCTCTTCCCCTTTGCTCTCCTATCCCAAGTGTCTTTGACCAAGCCTAAAAATAGGAGGATTGTCCAGATGATGGGTAATTCTTGCTGGTTTTGTGATTACTCCATGATGAATATATTCTTTCTGTTCTTCCCCATGAATAATCACAACAGCCTTCAGAAAAATAAAAGACCAGGGTTAGAAGACGTTAGTCTTTTTCTAACCCCATACATGTCACTATGAAAACCAGCATTCCTTGTGAAGTAAACATTTGAGAGAGACTGAGACCTTCTGCCCATGCCTGACAGTAATCAACACAGAGCTGCAGTAAAAATATGCCAGTAATGCCCATCTTTACCTGTTATTCTGGCTTGAGTCTTGCTAGCCAAAGTGTCTATAAGACAGTGCATCTGAAATGCTCCAGTTTAGTCATTCTAGGCAAGTCAAACTGAAGTTTGCCTGTGCAGAAGGCAGTTTGCAAGTGTATATAACTGACAGATTATACATAAAAGAATGCTCTCTCACACTTTGTTTACAATCTGTGTCCCCATCTGCTAAAGCCAAGCACTGACAGAAAGAGTGACATACTCAAAGCAAAATCAAACTTGCGCTGCTTACAACAGTGCATGTCAGTCCGCCCAAGAATCACAAGAGGAATGCTGTGAAAAGAATTCTTGGTTGCAGAAGACAAACTAATACCCTCAACTGCTTCATATGCTGGAAGCCATATACATATCCTTATGACCTTGTAGGAGACAGTTTCCACTGAAGGAAATGTTCCTGACGCACAACCCACCTGGAGGGCTTATTTGCCACCTATCTTCCAGTGGCATAGGAGGTCATGCAGGTAACCAGTGATTTGGACTGCAGGAGTGACTGCCGCTACAACTGTTGCTCCTATTCCCAGATCCTGCGCAGATCAGATCTGAACGTCTATGTCCACACATGGGAAGTGAAACAGGCTCTTTCAATAGTAGTGCATACACATTCTGAACAAGGATGCCATCAAAACAAAATGTTGAGCACACCACAGTCACCTGTAATCTACCCTCTGTCCCAGCAGAGTACCAAAATACACAGTATTTTTTCCCCCAGAAGCAGCTACAAATAGAAATTCTGTGAGATGCATCAGTTAAATTCAACACACTACAGGAGAACTATCACGTTTGACACCAATAGGCGCAAATTACTCACTTCCATGTAAGCCCCTAATCTTGATTTTTTTAATAAAGAAAACAGTTCTGCGGAGGTAATAACTGATTCCCCTTTCAGCAGCACACAGTCCTCCCATTTGGCTATGAAAAATTAACATAACTGGAGTAAGTCTGCTTGAAGAACTGATATGTCAAATTAAAAGGAACAGAAAGGAAAGCAGATTTAATATAGTGTACCACAAAACTATAGGGCAGTTACTCTCATTACTTCTAGTCTCTTATTAAAGATCATTTTGGGGCACAGATTTGCTGTTTCCCAGATCTTAAGCAGTAATTATCTCTATGCTGAGTGCTCTGTCACCTCAAGAGCTGGCCTATAAGAACACGCTGAGGTTAGTTCCACTTTTGTCAAAAATTTGTATTTTCCTAGATTACACCAAAGGCATGCAAGAACACCACAGTTACTGAACATACTGACAGGGAAATTGCTAGAAATATCATGGGAGTTTTGTATTCTTGTAAACCACTTCTAATACAAACAATACAACTTACAATACAGCAGCTAAGAGAAACAGACATGTCTTATGTGACCATGTTTCATAGGCCAAACAGATGAAGTTTTTGATATTATAATGTTGCTGAAAAGCAATCGCTTTCAGAATAAGTGCTTTAAACCCTTACTTCAGCCTGGTGAGGAGCAGCAATAAAACAAACACTGCAGAAACCTTCATTCTTTTTAGGGAGGTATAAGGAGACTATTTAAGTCTGTTTGGTCTGACTTCCAGTGAGGAAGGGCTTACTCACACAAAGCAGTTCAAAGAAAACAAAGAAATTAAGACCCTGTCCCCAACCCACACATTCTCCTTTTGTATTTTGATACGCTTTACCCCAAGATCAATTACACATTTATGTCTTTAGATTACGTGCAACAGCACTGTTAAACCATCCCCATTTTAGTCACTGAAGCAGAGACTGAAAGAGCTATTACCGCATAAGCAGATGCTATGAAAATCCAGATATAACTGAGCTCAGACATGTCTCTACAAGTCTGGGATCAGAGAAACTACCAGCAAAAAGCTATTAGAAGACTACCGAAAAACTTCTGTTTCCCTCTTCATGCCAAAACCACAAGAGAATCACAGCGAATCACCCAGTTACAAGGAAAACACAGATTTCCAAAGCCAAATACATATACAAAGTGTATACTGTCTTTATGCCTGAGGTTGCTTTTAAGTTTAAATTTCTTTGCATTGACAAGAGGTTGGTTTTGTATGGAATATTCTTGGTTACTATAAAAAGCAAGTAGAACAGCAAGTGATCACTGAAAAGAACACTAAGAAAGGAATCAATCACACTAACATAAACATATGTTGTACTTAGCTCACACAAACCCAGCAACTTTTATAAATATACACAAAAGCATACAATTATACTTACCTTTCCACACAAGGTAAAGTATATTATGTACCCTTTGAACATGCAGGCAAATACATTTATTTCTGCCTTCACGTTCCATGCAAGCACTAACTGCCACATGAGAAACGCTATGAAATATCATCTTGACTATAAGTAGGATCAATATTAGCAGACAGCAGAGGTTGCCTTGATGTATCCAGAGTGACCTTAAACAATTTGACATTAAAGTGAAAGGCTGGCTTAGGAATCTCAAGAGAAAGTGGAAGAGTTTGAGGTTTTAAAAGCACATGCCCTAAGACCCCAGTATCTTTTTCTGTACAGAAAAAGTGTAATAGCAAAAAAATTCAAGCAAGATCCTGTGCTGCCTGGTAACAACAGATTCATGTGATCAGAAAAAAGATCCTCACAGTTTTAATACGCATCTGCTGATCTAAAATCCTACTAAATTAAAGGAATTCCAGTTAAAGCCACTAGAATGAGGATTGCAATAGGAGCAACCACAAAAGACCTTGGCAAATGGATGCCAAGAGAAGGGCTTCATGGTTTTGCTTGGGCAACATGTGCTACTGGCACTGAATTTTTTCACAAGAAAAACATTAAATGTGTTTATGCATTCTATTTAATGAACAGATTATCCCATCTGGTATTTTTAACATGTAAGCATACTACACTCAATTATTTAATGTTTAACACAATCTTTTCCTTTAGCACTTGCTAATATCTCAGAAAAAAAAAAAATCCCAGCTTATAAAACAGATTATAGTAACCTTTTGTGATGTACAATCACCTGCACTTGGTTTGATGTATAACCGGTAACTACCACTTTGTTAAAGTAAGTTAACAAAACTGAATCACAGCAAGCAAATTCAGAAACAAGGAAAAAGATTTTCTGTTAAACTAATGGGAGATGACAGAACAACCCAACTCGCTCCTAACCTTATCTGAAAATACTTAGAGCAGTTACTTTTGAAAATAATGACTGCAGCTAATAATGAAACACCAATAAGAAACATATGTGTAAAATCCAATTTACAGCTGCAAGACTTGACCAGATTCTAAGTCATAGTAAATTCAGGCATTTTAACTACAAAGAGCTATATAACAATCGTGCCAAACACAACTACTCAAACGTGTTATGTGAACCATTGATTTCAACTGTATGATTTTTATGTACACAATATTAGAAAGACTTCAAAATCCAATCTGGACATTGCATATATGCTTTTAGTAAAACATCTGCATCTTCTATAGTTCTGTATACTCTTCTATTCAATGAAAAGATTTTAAGGTATCCTGATGTAGGTGAAAACCTTATTTGTTATAAACTAATGGAACTTTGAATCTTTAAACAGTTCTATTTTTTCCAATTGAATTTTCTTTAAATATTAAAACTGGACAAAAAGGTTCTTCTGTTGTATATGAGCATAAATTAACTACAGTGTCTGAAAGAAAATCCTTAAAAGTGCTTCTCAGAATATGTTTTGTAAATCAAGACAGTGAAAGCATGAGGTTATGCTGAAAAAAGTCATTTTGATATTTCAAATAAAAAGTACATATATGAAATGTAAGCCCACCACTAAGCTTCCCTGGAAATTGATAAGTTGATGTGCGCAAGAAGGAAGAAAATAAGAATGTCAGAAAAGTTATTCAGCTTTTTGTGTAAGCCACTATGAAAAACTTTGCTAGTTCAATATAGCGCAGGAAAGCCTTCTGATAGTCTAGTATCTGGTCTGAGAATCTGCTTAAGATATTTAAGAGGAGTAACAAAATCCTTTCATTCTCTCCACTGCAGTATTTAAATCCAAATGTACAAATTCTAGCTCAGCCTCTCACACCATGAGGCTTGTGGAAAATAAACTGCAGACTCATCATATGATTAGCTTGAAAAAAGGGCATGATGTTGTGCCAAAGAAACCCAGAATAACTAGCACAAGATGTACAAATTTAAGAAGAAAGAGCCATAAAGACAACTGAGTAATAGCAATACAAGTTAAGATGAGAAAGAATAATTCTAGTAAACAAAGTGAGAGTTCTTCAACCAACAATCAAAACCAGAAGATCATCACTTGCTAAACTCAAGCACAGCTCTCTCTCGGACAGACCAACTGGCAGTTTCTTCCAAATACACTAAATGCACAGAGATTCTGTATGCAGCAATAACCACAATTTCATTACCCCTTGACTAACTGGAACAAATAGGGTTCCTTTTGTGTTGTTGCAGAACTGTGGGTTGAACTTTTTTCACTTTGCATAAAGCACAGGGATTTACTTCTGTGTGAACCACCCTCTCGGTGCAGTGTATCAGAACTTGCTGTTGTCCTCCTGAGCTCCAGGAGTGACTCACGAGCAACTTCATCACTGCTCTAACACTGACTTTCATGACCTAGTCCTGTGACCAACAGCCTCCAAACTAAATGCCACTTAAAGAAAAATTGGGTTTAAAAACCCTTCCCTCACATTAGTAATGGTTTTATGTCTACCATTCCTGGAAATCTAGTTAATCTTACTGATTATTTCTCTTTTCTACATAAAGTCAATGCTTTCATGTAATTCTATCATAGACTGCAATACAGCCAGTCACAAAGTGGTAGTTACTACTAACTCTTCAGTACTACTTCAGTTACTACTAACTCTTCAGCACTAGAAATTAGTTAGTATCTAGGTAAGTGACAGAAAAGCATGCAGATTTCATTTTCAAGAACCTCACACAAGGAGAAACCTCCCAGAACAACAAACCACACTACACCCCCCACCTCTGGTCTCATCTTCCATATCAGACACCATTCTAAAGGAATTCTGTTTCTCTATGGAAAACACAAAGAACATACCTCAGAAAGTAATTACAGTGCATTAGTACATAGATCTTCATAATCATGTACGGAGTGGTAAATTAAAATATCACAACTTCCACAAAGGACAGCTCTTCCGGTTAGGTGCACTGGTATAGGTGGCAGGGCAAAAGGAATCACAGAAGTATATGCAGTACTGAAAAATATTTGGTGATCATACGATCTGACAAAAAATACACACCCTGTAATCAGAAGCACAAATGAATCTGAACTAGAAAAAGTAGGGATGAGGATCTTCACAACCAGCATTCAGGAACAAGATTTCTGGAGTCATCTTTTCAGTATTCTCAGCTCTAGAAAACCCCTGGAATAATCAACCTCTTTTTCCTCCCACTGGACTGAAGGGGAGAAACAACACCTTAAGTACAAGTTCTGGCCTGCACTCAGAGACTGAATCTGGCGTCTCACAGAAAGAGACTCTCTGAACAAAGAAAATGAGTGGAGACAGGATGGAGGTTTCAAACCATTTGAATCGCACAACTCTTCTAGTTCTTTCTCAGATTCACTTGAAAAAGGCACAACAAAAACTTCTACATCTCCTACTAATTTTGACTGAAAATTCATTAGTAGATACAGGACTAAGGGCAGGTTTGCTTGTATGCATAGTTCTCCTTCTGTTATAGAGGGATGAAATGGAATCCACTTCAGAAGCAACACTGTCTGCTGCTCAAGATTTCCAAACTCTTGTCATATCCAGCATCCCTGTAAGCAGGACTGATCTTCATGCCACTTACAGCTGTAGCTGAAACTCATCTGCAGCTGCTCTGCTTTGCAAACTTAGCTGTTTGACAGGCAGAGCTTCACAAAATAGGTCTGTCAATCTACTAGACTTGATGCACACATAGATTGAGCAAACGTGTTACAGACACTGCATCTTGAAAGGGAAGCAATCTTTTAAGCACTATTTCTGAACATGTACAATTGGTATAGGACACAAAGTGCATTGTTATCTTCATAGTAGACTAAAACCACTTAGCCTAAACAGTGTCAAATATTCTGAGTTACCAGACTATTAATCTACAAATGAAACTCAACCACCAAATTTATCTACTGAATTAATTCACATATGAAAGTAAGAAAAAACATCCTTGGTTTTGAACCAAATAGCTCCTTGAGGGACCAACATGAAGGAAATGAGTAATGAATAGAAAACATATCCCTTTTGCAGCTTCATTCCAAGAATATCTGACAACATCAGAAGGAGGAAAAACACCATACCCAAGTGTTTTAACATTAGCATTATAATAAGTACTTAAGTCTTCAGTTGCCCTGCTTGACAGACCTCAAACAGGGATATATTAAAGGCACTCAGAAGGAAAATAAAACCTCTCCAAGCTTCTACTTCATGTCAGATTTCTATTAGACACTGAACTTTTGCAGACTTGTTTCATTTAGTCAAGAACAATGCTGAACCTAGCACTGCAAGAAATCAGTCATTTTAGCCTTAAGAAACCAAATGTTATTTCATCTTCCCATCACTATTAAAGGAGTATCCCAGGAACACGCAGCAGACTTCTTAGGGTTCTTCCCACCTCAAAGAGCATGGACTCTGCAGGCACAGATGAGATTACAAACTTTGCTATCCCTTCAGTAAGTCCAGAGAACTACAGAATTAATGACTCAATAGCCTTAAAGCTCCTCTTTTATGGAAGCTTTGTCCCTTCAAAAAAAAAAGAACCCAGACTAAAATTTGATATGTAATTCCAAATCAGTGCCAACAACAGCATTAGACATTATGTATCAGTACAGTAACCTTCATTAAAAAAAAAATCTAAAGATTGATAAAGAAAAAACAGAACTGAAGTAAGATAGGCAATGTATGTAGTCATCATTTCTTCTATCCTATGTCTACACACTCTGTTGGACTACCATCTTCTTAAGCAGTGTTTAATGTACGGAGCAATAGAAGGAACACAAAGGAGATGCAAAACAGTAGTTCCTCACCAAATCCATTCACATGCCACTTTACAGGTGGAACATAAAAGAAGGACTCCTCACTTTCCAAAGTCCTGAAGTCAAACACTGAAGCTATAGCATAGTAAGAGGCACAGCTCTCCAAAACATTATAAAAGATACTTATACACTACCTGACAGAAACAAGTTCCTACAATCTTACAAACAGTACTTCAGCACAACCATAAAAGGATGAACAGAACCCCTTTGTTTGTAGCATATTACAACAACTCCTAGAATGGGGAGATGCTGGAAAAGTTCAGTATCTTTCTGATGCAAGCTAGGAATTCAAGAGAAAGCCACTGGGTGCATTTTCACTCCAGCTGGAAAATTATAAAACCACTTCAAGACTAAAGTACTACCTTAAGGATGACAAGAGAAAAAATTTCCAGGTTATTATCAGTAAGACCTGTAGCATAATGCCAGAGACTAACATAATAAGGAAAATAATTTCTGGTTTATTTTGGTGTTTTGTGGACTCAAAATTAGGCCTATTAATAAAATCACTTTAAACATCAGCTCTGTTAAAGATAATAGTAATCAAACCTGAAATTCAGAGGTAGCCATAATTATGAAGACAGTTTTCCAGACAACAGAATGTTCCTGCTTATTTGCCAGTAAGATAAAACAGAAAAGTCTAATCTTCAAAATAAAAACATATTCTTCTAAGGCACTAAGTCAAATACTTATGAAGCAATTCTGAGTTTAGAAAAGTAAAAAGCTATCTCTAATCCACTAACAGTGAAAGTACTAATTGGCTTAGGCATTAGGATACGTGTAGAGTTCCATGTATCTGGATTTTGCCATACTTTGTCTGGTGTAAACCTGTTGAATTCCAGCTCTTAGGTCATCCCATATCTGGTCAAGACCAATCTGTTTAAGTCCATGCGGGTTCTGACTCCTATTCGATGACATTTTGTATTTCCTGTAAAGTCTTCCAGTGCAGCTGCCTGAGATCTGGTTATTCCTCCATCAGAATCACAAGTCAAGTAACATTCTAAACTGAGTTGCAGTAACTCAGATATTCTTTACATACAAAGAGTGATGTTTTCCAGGACAATAATCTGCAAAAGGAAAAGAAAATATACACGTTATACCAAATGACAGACCAAATTCAGTCACACTAGAGAAAAAGATTACAAAAATAATTATTTCATTTAAACGTTTTCATTTATGCAGATGAGAAAAACATGTCAAGATCTGAAATACCAGAACCAGGCAACCTAATTTTGCAATTCAACAAACCACTACAAAATGTGACTGTTAGTACAAAGATCAGTCCAAAGCCTGGAGGTACTTAGGCCAATGTTGCTAAGAACAAAATCCTAAGGCTAATAAGAAAACATAACAGTAGAAATTTTTCCAAGCAGCAGACACTATCCTACTAAGAAGCACTTCCTTCCTATACAGCAGGGAAACTCCAGTATTTCCAAACAACTCCGAGTCCTATGGTAACTCACCATTTAACAAGCACCCGGCTAGATATCCAAGATTAAGACAACGACACTAAAATAACTATTTTTCTTCAGTTATCAATAACTCTTCCAGACTTGAGATGCTATTACAGACAACCTGAAACTCCAAGGTATCTTGACAGCAGGAATTTTTCCTATCTGGTAAACATATGATTGTATCAATTTCTTTTCTAAGTAAATAAACACCAGTTCCTTTAATATCATCTTACCAGCAAGAAAATATGCAGCCACTACTAATGGGAAGAAAGAACAACTAACGGATTGCACAAAATTAAGACTGAGTGAATAGTGAATGAAAGAGTAAGAAATTAAGAAAATGCACTACTCCCATAAAGTGCTTAAGGACACAGTTTGGAAGGTAGTGAAAAGACAGTTATCAGTTCATCAGCCTTGTGAAATGACAGCATAGGAAAACAGTCGCCTGGCAAGGACTACTGAGAACATCAAACAGAGAAGATCCATTTTTACACCAGTCCTTAAAAATATTTCACAATTTTAACATGTCTCATCCACCATAGCAACAAAATTAAGAAGGTACCCAAAAACGACAAAGGAGGTAACATGATCTAAGAAATTAACCCACAAATAAGAGAGTTGTAGTAAGTCAGGATAAACTTAGTCTTACTGCAGCCTTTCACTAAAGGGAGCTTATGAAAAAGATGGAGAACGACTTTTTACCAGGGACTGGCAGTTACAGGACAAGGGGCAATGGTTCTAAACTGAAAGCGGGTAGATTTAGACTGGATATAAGACTAGATATGGATTTAGACTGGATATAAGATATATTAATTTATTTTACAATAAGGGTGGTGAGATACTGGACCAGGTTACTCACAAAAGCTGTGGCCGCCCTATCTCTGGAGATGCACAAGATCAAGATGGATGAGGCTTTGAGCAACCTGGTCTAGTGGAAGATGTCCCTGTCTGAGGCAGAGAGGTTGGACCAGATTATATTTACAGGTCCTTTCTAGACAAACCATCCTGTAACCTAGAGCCCTTTCACTGAAATACTCCAAATACAGTGAAACGTGACTTTTTGCTATGCTTGTATAGACAAGAATACAGCTGCTGGCAAAGGCTTATATAAACCCTTCCTTAATTTCAGGGACAGTATAGGCTGAGACCTGACAAATCCTATTACTTGTTGTTGACCTTTGAGCTGTGGAAAATAAAGACATTCCTTCAGGATCTACAGCATGTCATAGGTGCCTTGTCACAGCCACTTTTAAGCTACTGCATGTTCCACTCCAGGTTTCTCACTGTTTTAAAGATCAAGTATTCTGTTATACCCTCTCTGGCCCCTATCCAGTTTATTATAAGACTTCTCTTCAGCTTTTTCTCCCTGATCCTAAAAAGATGTGCCAAGATCAGATCAAGGCATTTCTTCAGGATTTTTAGTCAATGACTGCCTTATTGCAGTAACACAGAAGTTACCATTTCTGATAGTCCTTTGCTATCCATCACTCATAAGCATTTAAATCTAAAGCTCTAAGTACAAAAACACTGAGAAGTCTTTTTATGCCGATCTGAGCAACAAGTACCATCTCGTTTCCATCAGGCATAAACTGCTTCTGTAGCTATTTTTTATTTTTACATAATCAACAATTATTTATAAGACTAGGTGGAAAAACCACAAATTCAGTCATACCTTATTACTACATATCAGAATTCAATATATGCCTTACAAAACATACACTTAAAATTCAGCCTTGCCATTCTGTTTCAGTACTTACAGCAAATTGGTTACTTAAGGTACATGGGAATAATGCATCATCATGCTGAACTGTAATACAGATCAGACCTTGTTTCTATTTAACTTCTTAAATTTCTGGACATCAAACCTGCTACAGTACTAATAATGATGGACTTCCAGGACTGAGCAACAAAAGCCAGAAAGAACAAAGGTCCAGAAGCGGCCATTCACTTCTTACGACAGGAAATAGTCTGTGCACATTACACCCATGATCTTGGACTATGATTCTAAGTCAGCATTGCAGTACACACCAAGAAAATTAATTTGTTGTCTACAGTCCAGGAGAAGAAACTTTTTGGTTGCTCAAATCAGGTACTATTTGAATTCACAGCAGCAAGAGAAAACACAGTTACAAATCAAAGCAGTTAAGGATGCCCCATCCCTGGCAGTGTTCAAGGCTAGTTAGACAGGGCTTTGAGCAACCTGACCTAGCGGAAGGTGTTCCTGCCCATTACTCTTCTATTAATCTGCAAACATCAAACAGCCTAGAGCTAGAATACATTTTACTAAATATACTTTGGCACAAACTAATACAAAATACTTCAGTGCTGCATAAAAGCTCATAATAAAAAGCCAACCCCTCGCTAGCTAGCTAGCAAGCATAACCATTACAACAGTTCACAAATAGGCCAAGGTCCCTTCCCAGGCAGTCCCCAGGGCTCTCACTCAGACACCTCTCCAGGTGCTGGCAAGAAGCAGCCACCTTTCTACTGCAAGCCCATGGTTACCAGCTGCGCAGCAGATAAGAAGTTTTCCCCTCTGTGACAATGGAAATACTTAACTTTCTTCTCCAATTAAGCAGCTCCTAGTTTAATGTACCCTGTCGCATCTATAAACACTACCTTTACCCAGAATCTTGTAAACTCAAGGCGTTCCTCACTCACACTTTACTAACTTTTCCTCCCCTCACCCTTAATTAACCCTCTGTATTTAAGCCAGGATGTAGCCATCAAAAACAACACTGTGGGAAAGAACTTAATTTTGATTTTTATTTTCTTATGCAGACCATTACACACAAATATTCTTTAAGCAATAAATTCCACTCCATTTAACAACATTACCTCACTATCACTTAGCCAGCTTCCAATTTGAATTTCATGATTAAACACATGAATACAGAATGATAGCATCACATCACTAACTTCTTAGACTCAAATAATTTACTTCTCCCTCTTAGTTACTAGTTAACACAGTTAGGAAATGAAGAAATAGCTGAATAATGCTATAAACTACTATATTTTTTTTCTCAGCAGGAAGAAAAATATAGGTAATTATTAATATATTACCCTAACAGGAGTAAATTTTCACTACATAAGAATACTTTAACTACAAAAGCCTATTTACGAAAGCAAGCATTTGTACTTAGTGGTTAAACTAAATGATGGTGTTAGATGTGCAGAGAGAGGAAGTCAAATCTGGTCCACAGTAGTTACACCGCATCTCTCTACCCAGCATCCCAATTACTACATCTATAGAGTGGGAGAAGAGAGAGTTTAGACATCCACCACTACTTAGTGCCTGGGCTGCGTGCAACTGCCAAAAGCAAGGCACCCTCCCAAGAACCATGAATTCCTACAGGTAAATTAAAACCTCAGAACCTCAACATTATTAACTCATAACCTTTACATCACTGAGATCTCCCACCTTCCAAATGCTGTTGGCAGGACCATGCACACATCAGTCTTGAACCAACCATCACTGTGCTTTCTGGCCCAAACAGATCAAGCTTGCTGGTGACCTGCTTCATGGACAGCACCACAAACCCAGCGTTGCAACATCTGCTCTGCAGCTCCGGGTCAGAGAACAGAGTTCATTATATCTTCAAGACTAGCTATATTTACATGAAAAAAAAACAAACCACACCCCTGCAGTTTCCAGCTGATACATACACAATTTGATGCAGTCATATGGCAGTGTTCAACACCATCCTATCTTTCAACCCTGCATTCAAGCACTGCAGTTAAAAACACTGTCAACTAAAACTGTCATTTCTGACCATACCAACTGACCAAAGGACAATTTATGCCAAAACTTCAGAATAACAACCTTGAAGGACAAAGAGAGATTCTATTCCCTCCTTTGCATTACTGGGGGGAACGTAACATGACACACCTCATATGCAAGCAAACACATCGCATCCCTAAACAGTGGGTTTGTTTTTACTGATCATCCAATAATGAACAGTATTTCTTTCAGATACTCCATCTGAGAAAAATTATGTGTATGCTGAATGAGGCTTATTAAGAAAATGGAAAAAGTTAACCCTATTTTCATCTAGAAAATAAAATAAAATAAAAGCCACTGGATTTACAGCATCCAAATCCATTTGCTGGAGTAACTATGATTTTTATGTCCTCATAAAACATAACATTCAGCTTCACAGCTCCAAGACCTATGCATTACCTGTTCATCTTCCACAACCACTTATTTCCAAATCACAGATTCCAAGATAGCATACTTCAATAGTTACACACGGAATTTGAGGTTGTCAGCTTCTTGCCCTAGTAAGAACTTAGGGAGAGGTCCAGGACAAGGTTTTCCAGCTCACCCAAGAGCCCTGACAGCATTTTTCTGAAAACAGTAGAGAGGAACAGGGCCAAGACTTAGTAAGTTCCAAGTATTTTATCCTTTGTCTAATTTCAACATTGAGAAGAACATTACTGTCACACCTAATAGCATGAGCTAAGGTGACCAGATTTAATCACACTAAAACCAAACACTTTAGGGAAGAGAAGCATGCTTCACTAATAAACTGCAGTGGAATGAATGTCATTAAAAAGAAGTTCAAAGACCTTTGCTGTTTCAAGGTTTCCAAAGTTTACAAGTGTGTATTAAAAATCAGAATTTCACCTCTGTACACTGCTTCAAATCAATTTTCTAAAACTGAATGCAAGTTTCCCAGTAACAGAAGTACACTACAAGTTCATTCGGACACTGGCTGCAGTTTGACATCTTTTGTAAAAATTGGTGCAGTGACCATGCTCACCTAAAAGGCCACTACAAGCAAAATATCAGCCCTCTGGACTGACAAGGATAAAGCACAATAAACATTTAATCTTTGACTTCAAAAGACAAGGAAAAGGAGTACGTTTAATACAGCTACACGCTTAAAAATGGGAGACGAAATTCCTCTTGCCAAACTCTTTCCTCCCCATTTTTCCAGCCTGATTCCTCTAACTTATTCTATCCTGCTCTCCTGTTGCTCCATTTCAGCAAGTCTGATCCAGAAATTCAATGGAAGCTCTTGTGTTCAGTAAGTAGCAACATTCAATAAGAGTCCCAGTTTTACTCCCTCAAAGTTTCTGCTACCTCCACAGTGAGCCAAGGTTATTTACCCAAGATATGCAATACTTGTCAAACCAATGCCATACAACACCAGCACACAAATATTTTCAACTAAAACAGAAGCCCATTAAACATTACCTTTGTTCTAATGCGAACTGCTTGCTTGTTCTTATGCTATTTTAAGTCAGCTTAAGATACTGGATGCCATTTTATACCCTAGCTCACATAAATTTCAAAATTGCTACAGTTGACTCCAAAGTATTACCATATCAAAACATTTGGTAAATATCCAAAGGCACCTCAATTGTTTTCAGTGTTAGGCTTGATACAAAACATATCAAAAATAAACCAAACCCCTCTGGTAACCAAAGAAGTCAATTTATCATTCATATATCCTCTCTTACCAAATACACAGATAGGACACTGCAAATGATCCATCCTACAAACCAGGCTTGAGATTCATCTTGAACATGCACGCACACACCTTCTCAAAAGGCATGTAAATGCAAAGTACAGAGCTGAGATTATACCTCCCTCCTGTAAGATACAATTTACATGATTAATCCAATATAAGCCCGGGGGGGAGACAGGATGGGACAACGACACTTAAAAATGTCTTTGCGTCAAGTTAAAAAACATCTCTTGAATCCTAAAGGATACAACCTCCATTACACAGAGGAGAAAGACAAGAAGTAATTCTATTTTGTCCCTATAATCACTTGCACTCACAATTTATGATTTCAAATACACATTTTACACCCATATATCTGCATTGTGTTTACTTGACTTTAGTTGAAGTTACCATTATGAGCTCAAAACTGTAATGTAACATAGCTTAGTTGAGCCATCGTCCTGCACGCAGTATTTTATAGCACTGACACATCTGTCCAGAAGTATTTTAGGTCATTAAATATACAGACTATAAACAAGGCAGAGAGTTTATGCATGTGAAGTGACCCAATCACTAAAGCAAGACTAGGAGCAAGTGTAATGTCCTTAGCTCTTAACATGCTACGAATGTGTGATTAATGTACATATGGAGAATCTGTCTATAGCAAAATCAAACCACACCTACAGCAAAAATTAGTTATTCCAGAAATCATACCAGTACAAGAAGAGAAACACTGGAAATTTTTCTCCCTTGTCAATATCAAAGATATTTAAGAGACTAGTTATGCAAATTACAATGTTCAGTTCCTCTGTATTATTACAGAATACTGAGCTATATGTAGTGTGAAAAGCTTTAGTTCATCTTATTTTCAACAGAGTTAATTTCATTCTGAGAAGGCACATGTATACACACATACACTCCTCCTTTCTAAAAGTTGTCTTTAGATGGTAAAAGCATCCTGCACAGCATTTAAAAAGTAGCTTAGAGCAGAAGCAAGCATGCTTAATTTGCCAGTACTTCAATATCCAGTTTTGTAAATTTGGCATAAAAGTTTGAGGAGTTGCTACTTTACCTCCCTGACAATGCCTTCATCCTGGGCTCCAGTGTTCTTTCTCCACCCCCTCCTCTAGATATCACTCATCAGAGCTGTAACACACAAAGTGCTACAAGAAGTAGGCTCCTATGCTACTTTGTGTGCCAATGATGCAATTGCCTGCTGAGAAAATAAAACAAAAGCCTGGATGTGCTCTTCACAGCTAGAAAGACACCCAAATTTACCTTTATTTTCAAATTTAAACATAACACATGGAAGTAACTTGGAAACGCTGTTTTTACACCTTTCTTATTTATTTAAATTATGCATGATCTTATTCACCAAAAGCCTTTTTAACTGACACAGTTTTAATTTTGGATGCCCAATTACAAGGGTTTTTCCAAAACATAAATAACTATTTCTCAGAAGAGCACCAAGCAAATTTGGATGTGCTGCTTTTCTATTTCTCTTTGCTTATTCTTTTATTAGATCTTTAGCATTCTTCCTTTACTTTTTGATTTCAGCTTTCCTCTTGTCTTCCTTCAGCAAATGGTTCCTGCAATTTTTGATAAAGATCTCACTACAGTAACGCAACAGCTAATACACCCCCAAAAAACCCACCATATACATACTGCCTAAAAAACAGAGGCTGGGTCTAGACTACATGAGGTGTGCTGATGTATCTGTACAAGCAAACTCTCCCTTCTGCACTTGCAGCCGAAGTAAACTTTGGTCAAGGTTAACATTCCTGTCAACAAGAAAAGTTTCATGGTAGTTTACTGCATCAACATCAACTTAGCAAATAGTATCAGGGACTACGCCCTTCACACTACTATACAGGTAAAACTCCAAGTTTTGTTTACGCTCCTCAAAGAGAGTTCACTTTTTTGCTGTTTAAGTATTCCTTACATCAAAGCTTGTAGACTTACTCCTAAACTGAAATATCCTTTCTAACCTGAGGTCTCAGGTTTTCCTGGGCTACAAAGAGGATGCAAATCCTCCAGTGTTTTTTAACTGAGCTTGATAGCTTCTTAAAACACTGATTATGCTCAGCTCTTACAACTTGGCAAAAGGAAGGCTGCAGACTAGGAACAGAGTAACACTGTGCAGAAAAAAATCAAGTCAGGATATGAGCACATTGAAGAGGAGGAGGAAAGGTTTACACAAGACAAAAGGCCTTGAGTATTCCCACTATCTGGGAATAATAAATCATACATAAATATGCTATATGGATAACACCTGCATTAAAAAAAAAATACACAAAAGCCTTGAAGGACAATGCACATGAAGACGCATTTCTTGAATCAGACAGGAAAATGCAGAAAAGGAAAACGAGGGAGGACAAGCCATGAAAACTTAATTCTAGATACTCAACATTGCCAAGCAGAAAACAGAATAATACACCTTGTTTTCTTAGGAAATCAAAAGAGGAAAAGAAAAGAAAAGAGAAGGCAGCAATGGCAAGTCACATCAAATGCAATTTAGTAAGAACAAATACAGAAGACTGGAAACTCTGAAATACTTTGGGCCAGTTTAGAGACCATATTGATCCTGCAAGGACAATTCTTATATGGAACTGTTTTCCTAAATCTCCTAATAGTCATTAAAACTTTAACTAAATCCAACTTAATAAGCTAAAACACCGTGATCCTACTGATCTCCACCAAGACAATCTTGGTATAGTCCTGCAGTCCGCTTCAGACACAGCATGATCTCTGCCAGAACCTGCAGGGCAAGCCCCTGAACCCTGACACAAATGCCACTCCACTATAACACCACTTGGTGCATCAGAACGCACAGTTTCATATCACCCTGTTAGACACAAACAGGAACTTACACCTGTAATAAGTTTCCATCCACCTGTAATAATGTTTCAAAAGTTTTCCCATGCTCTTTGGAAGGTGATTGCTCTTACCAGTAACTTTAAAAAGTACTAACATTTGCAAGCATAAAACAATTCTGGCTGGAGTCCCTTCCCAACAGCTTGCTAATTTTACAGCATCTTTCATCTTGTTACTTTTGCAAGAGCTCAGCTGATCAAGGCAATGCAGTTTGCCACTTCAACTTATAAATAAAGATTACAGTCACACCGATTCGTCTTGCAAACAGTCTGACATTTTCAGATGTTCAAATATGCCACAAAATCATGGCTTAAGCACTGACGAGCTTCCTCCTGTAGTCACCTTCATGCTAATATTTCATTCAGAAGTGATGAAGACTGCAACTATCATATAGTAAAAACAGTCTACAAATTTAAGGACTTGTTGCAGTGACTCACATCCATTCCATAGAACAGTTTAGGTTGACAGAGACCTTAAAGCTCATCCAGTTCCAACCCCCTGCCATGGGCAGGGACATCCACCAGACCAGGTTGCTCAAAGCCCTGTCCAACTTGGCCTTGAACCCTGCCAGGGATGATAGCTTTTTTCTCGTCCTCTTTTTAAGGTCTGCATTAAATGTACAGACATATCTGCTAGCAATCCAGATTCTTGCTGTGGTATAAATGCTGCAAACATTGTTAGCAGTACAGCTCTTATATGTTTCAGAACACTGACAAAGCACACTTACTTCCACAGCCAGCAAGAAAGAGAACTTTCTCATTAAACTCCTGCAAGGGATTCACACATGATTTTTCCAATTCAAATGAACTATAACAGCCCTAACCCATATAGCAAAGAATCTATACCTCACAAAAAGTGATTTCCATATAAATTGAGTATAATTTTCAGCACATTTTCAATCCATTTTGACCTCCAATGACAGCACCTGTGCCTGGTATGCAAGTGAAACAGTTTAATTCTGTAAAAGTTCAAATTGACACACATGCCTAACAGCCACACTCAAATCCTGCTTCGTGTTGATTTAGCTTGCACCATTAAGTTTTAAAGCTAAGCCTGCATTAGAATCTAACAAAATCAATTTAATTACTTAAGCATATACAGTTTGATTTTATACTACTCCTATTAGTGATGGCACTCTAGCAAAAGGCACACTATCAGAAGCAACAAAACTTTTCCAGTATTGTCTCTGAAGAAAGCACAGTCAGAAAACAGTCTGCTTTCTTCAGAAAATGCAGAATTTTTTAAAACACATGTTCAATTGTACAGTGTCTTTCCTTTGGCGACCCAGAAGCAAGCAGAACCTTCACTCGTGACATTACCACCATGAAAAGCAAGATGGAAAGACTAGCCGCCAACAAAACAAGAACTACTTCATAGAACCTTCTTTTTCCCCTCAATTTTGTCCTCTGAAACTTAAGATAAAACTTCCAGATGACAGTCTCCGCTGCTGTGAGACTAGAGGAGGTTGCAAATTTACATATGAAATTAAGTGTGAATTACAGAGCAAACCAGGGTGAACTAAGGTCAAATCAGCAGCCTTCTTTCTGAACTCTAATACACATTAAGATTGTTCAACGTTAAACACAGAACAAGCCAAGTGATACCAGATAGAATGAAAACACAAAGAAGGTTCTAAGTTCAGCTACAGCGGAAACGGCATCTCTAATAACCCAAGGTTTTGTAGCTCCTGCTTTAAATGTTGAAAATTAACTTTTGTCAACTTTGTAGTAATGAATCAAATACATCTGCTCCCATTAGCAAAGCCATCAATATCTCCATGAAAATGAGAGAAGAGAAGCATGTACACGCCTCCAAAGACCAGTGCATTACCAGAGCAGAGTGAGAAGCTGTCCACATTGCATAAGCTTTCAAACATCATGATCCTCACCGTCCTGTGTGTGAATGAAGTTTCCAGTTTTCCTCCACAGTAACACCAAGCTTGAGACACACAGCAACATTAACTAGAGGAAATCTAATGAAACCCAAAGACAGGGAGAATTTTATATCAAGTGTATGCACTTATAATTTAAAGAGAAACACAAGTCACCAGTATTGAACTGGTACGTGAATTTAGTGCATAACTACTACAAAGACCTCAGAGAATATATTTGATACTTTATTCTTAGTACTGATGTCAAGCAATACCTGCTAGACCAATCTATCAGTGAACCCTACTGACTCCAAATCGGAACAATCAAAAGGGGAAGAAAAGGAGATAACGTATTTTTTTCCTGAACTTTTGAAAGAATTTCACAAAGTTACAGCTTGTTCAAGAATCACAGAATGGTTTGGGTTGGCAAGCACCTGAAAGGTTGTCTTGTTCCAACCCCTGCTGTGGGCATGGACACTTTTCACTAGACCAGTTTGCTCCAAGCCCCATCCAACCTGGCCTTGAACACTGCCAGGGATGGGGCAGCCACAGCTTCTCT